>JANAVB010018327.1:0-106552 GCA_029216955.1 Iris pallida | reverse complement strand
ATATATATTATGACCTCTAGCCTAGTGGTAGAGTGCAGCTAAGTAGTTCTAGCCAAGTGGAGGCAGTTTGCCACAATTACTTATTGCTTCAATTATATATATATATATATATATATATATAGATATATATATATATATCTATATATCTATATAATATATTGAGTAAGGGAGTAATCTAGCACCATAGGTAAGTGTAGACAAACATGTGTGAGGGTATAGTAATGGGTAAATGGTTTAGGGATATGGGTCTATAGTAGATATGGATATATGTATATTGTATAGGTAAAGGGTGAATGTTTAGATAAGGGTAAAGGGCATATTGGTGTATGTTATGATAGGTAAAGATAATGGTAGTAATAGAATTGGGTACATACATGGATATAGAAAGGGTAAATGGCTAAGGTAACCCTAGATAGTAGGTAATTAGTAGAGATGTAAGAATACGTATTGACTTGATAATATTAGCTATATGGCTAATACCTTCAAGATATGGACTTAGAAACAAGGTATTGAGTAGTATAGACTAAAAATCTAGTTTACCCAAGGTATTTACCCTAGAACTAAGGTATTGACTAATAATTAAGGTGTTTGGATACAAACTAAGATATTAGGTAAATGTGTGATACAGATTAAGATACCTGATATAGGGTAAGGTAAATCTACAGCCAAGGTATTGCTATAAATTATAGGTAGAAGTATATTAGGATAATATTGCTAGAAACTTATTAGTATAGCCTAAAACCTAGTATTGGCCTAGTATTAGTATTGACTAGTTTGTCCTAGTTAGCACCTAAAAATAGTGACTTGTTAAGACCTAGTATAACTTATAAACCTTGTAAATAGGTAAATCAACTAAAACTCAAAATGACCAAGTTTTGAGAATGTTAACCTAGATTTGACCTAGTTAGATCATATAAGCAAGGTATTGACCTAGTTTGACCATAGAAGCAATGATTGACCTATTTTAACTTCCATGAACTAGAATTAACCTAGAAATCATATTTCAATTTAGATATCAATGATTATCACTCTAAAACACCATTTGACATTGATATTCCATATTTAGGTCTTCGAGGTACGTTACGGATATAGTTTGATACTTTATCTTGGATTTCAGGTGAGTATATTCTCAGATAAATTTCTGTTTATGTATCTTCTATATTTCCTGTATCTATTGTAGGTATGCTTAATTTTTTGACACATGGTTAAATAGTTAGTATTTTTGATTCTGTCATGAGATTCCTTGCATATCTTGGTGTATCTTGTACAAGTCTTATTATTATTCTTGTACTTGTATGGACACTGATTCTCAGAAGATTTGCTACCTTCTTCTAGAATCACGTGTCATAGTACCATAGTTGGATCCACTATACGAGTCGGAGGCGAAGAGTAGTAGTGTAGCTATGTGATCATACCCTCCATATACAAGTCATTGTTCCCTGTGAGTGTTAATCATACACCGCACGTATGATTAACCAGGCCATAAATTCCTGTACAAGTTTCTAAGCCGATCACATATTGAAACTAGTGCTCACTCACTCGATGGTTTATTTCTGATTATGTACATGATATTTTCTGATCTTATATTTATTTACAGTTTTTCATACTTGCTACATTCATGTACATGTTACATTATCTTGTATATTTTCTCTACTTACTATTACATAGTCTTTATCATTTACTGACTATTTAGAGATGTACTTTGCTCAATCCTGACTGGATATTTTTTAGGATAAAGTAGGAGTATACCAGAAGATAATAATTCTGGAGGGCTTAGCTCCATGATGAGGCTCTAGTAGCGACTTAGTTAGACTAGTTTTAGTACTGGATTTTTCTTCCTCTAACTCTTGGCATATTATTTTTGAGACTTATGTATTTGAGATAGTTGACTCTTAGACTCTGGCTATGGACTTGTGTTATATTTTGTTCTAGACTTCTCTTGGATTATCATTTCATATCCTTTAGACATTATCATGTCATTCATCTTTCTTATAGTTTATTGTGACTGAGTTGAGTATTATTATTATTTTGTTCTCCATATGGAGTTAAGATATTATTAACAAATTTATATACTATAGTGTGAGATGGTTAGATAGTATTATTGACCTAGACAGCGTTCTATCGTCGATGCTGCGACATAGGCTGGATGTAACCACGTTCTCGTGCCATTACATCGGGTGCGGATCGTGACACATTTTGTCATAGCCCATGCAGGTCAGACTTCACATTAGAGCGATGTCGTGGTAGTACGACGACTTAGTTGTACTACTGCGAGCTTGCAATAGGAATAGGAAATAAGATATTAGGTTGAGAGAATACTCAATCACAATTATGACTTCTTAGAGATTCTTGGGACCCCTGAGAATCTCACTATAAACCCTATCTCAAATTTGTTTCCACTTATTTCCGTCTACTCTTCCTTATTCGTTATTAAATTGATTCTTGGTGTTCGTTGTTGACTTTGATTTCGTATCGAGATAAATTTTATGGACTAAATTAAGGTATATTCTGATGACATATTTGTGAGGATAGTATGAAAGGTAAATGTCTTCTTTAGTTATGGAGTCTAGATTTTATTGCAGCTATACTAGCTGGTGTAACAAAGATATAGAGCATGATTTGGGGTACACTTACTTAGTTATGGAATTTAGAGTTTCTTGCAGCCATATCGGTTGGCGTGGTGAGAATTCTAAATAACATGATTATAGACCTATATACCTTAGTTATGGACTATCGTTTATCGCAGCTATGCTTACTTGTGTGGCGAGGATTCTGGATAACTAATTACGGTTAGACGTATATGATTATCAGATTGTATTTTTAAATTGGTTCTTAATATATCGTCTCTATCATTCAACCATATTATCACTGACTTCTGTTCCATCACCTTATTAGCTCAAGATAATTTTTTAGTTCCTCTAGTTCAGTTCTTATAGAGCTCACCGTCCCTAGTTCTGTGGTTTTTTGGATATACAGTAGTTAGTGACTTGCAGATAGGTTTGTCAAGTTAAGTATTAGTGTTGATTATGGGAAGTATGGCTTGTAGGTTGGTGAGTGGTTCCATTGGGTAGGTGAACATTAATTATCAGTGTATAAGCCTAGAAGTAACTCATAGTGTAGTACCATTTGGAGCAATACTTCTAAGGCAAGTGTCAGAGTATAGTTAACAATTGGCATCCTAGAGTATCAAGCATGCGTCCAGTATAGTTATGGGGTTAGTAACTGTGTACCAAGGATGCCTAGAGGATGCAAGTGTCCAGGATGTATCAGGATTGGTGAATTATAAGTGATAGGTGTAGCATATCAGTTTAGTATTAGTGAGTTTAATGAAGGTGATAATATTAGCTAGGTGTATCAGTGTGATATTAAATATAGGATATTGTAAGGAGTATCATGAGAGTGGGAGTGCAGGCATCTAAGGTAGTGAGGAAGACACCCCAACAGGCATGGCTTTTGTGATGACAGTCAAGGGGACCAATGTTAGGTGATGAGTTAGCATGTTCTGTTCTGATCTTCTCCTTTTCTTTCTATATATTGATTTATGTGATTTATAGTATTATAGTTTGCATTAGTAATATTGTGCTATAGTATAGTTAGTAGTAACCCTGGATAGAGACTGTAATACCGTGATAGGTGGAAACCATAACCATGGATGTTTGGTAATCTTGGATGTTCTTTTTAATAGAATTGTACGTTGCATGATTTTAGTTAGGATTTTTTTAAGACCATGGCTAGATGGGGTGGCTTGACCATAGTGAGAATTATGAGAATGGGAGAGCTGATGTATGAGTGATACCTATCTTTTGGAACATGAGATATTCTTCATTTCGTGCCCTGCTTCATCTTAAATCTTGAGAAAAAAATTTCTAAGGGGGATAGGATTGTAACTACCACTTTCCAACATAAGGGTATTTTGGTAATTTTGTATGTTAATTATTTTTTATATATATTATTTTATATTAGTGGTTGTCTAGAATTATATTATGTCTGTGTGGCTAGCCAAATAGATTTTGTAATGGTAGTGTTAGTTTTGTTAGTCATGACTTTAGCAATTAGAATTAGTTAAGTTTAGTTGTCATCACTACAAGAAAAAAAATCTCTTTTACAATATTCCATCTACAACACTTCCTGAAAATATTGTAAATATGGGGGGTCTTTTATAACCTTTATTGTAAAAATGTTGTGAAATACATGTGCAAACAAAGTTTTATATTCAAACGTTACGACTTCTACAATGGTCATTCTCAAAAGTTTATATCTGTCTTGAACAACGTTTTGTAAACATTATAGCATTTATTAATTTTGACAACATTTATTTAATTTGTCCAAGTTTTTAATTTAGATAATATTTTTAAAACATCGTAAAAATGTCATGTTCAACAACGTTTATCAATTGTTGCTCATTTTTTATGTTTCACAATGTTTGTTCGATGTTGTAAAATTAATTTTGTTTTACCACTTTATATCAACGCTGTGTATATAATGTCGTTTTACAATGTTTAAGAATCATTGTAAAAGGGTTATATTCAACAACATCTATAAAATGTTGTCAAAGATGTGTATTTCACAATGTTGCAAATTTATCTTCAAAATGTTGCTAGGATGAATTATTTGAAATATTGGTCTTATTAGGTCGACACCCACTTGGTTGCTCATGATTAAATGGATTTGTCACATGCTAAACCCATCTTCCATGATTTTGAAAGAAAAGCATAATATATCACTATATCCGCTTCTTGCACCAATCTCTCCATGAATTTTGCCCATCCTAATCTTCATTCTTGTAAAAACATGATTCATCTATCTCTATTTTACTTTTTAAATGTTGCTTTAGTTTAGGTTATGTCACACACACACACACACACACACACACACCCATATATATATAATATAAATATATAATATATATATATATATTATATATATAATATATATATATATATATATATATATTGAGGTGTCCTTTTTCCAAGTCGGTCCGTGGCTATATGACACCAGCCTCCCAAGGGGGATTCGAACCCAAGTATATATATATATATATATATATATATATATATATAGATATATCTATATATATATATATATATATATATATAATATATATATATATAATATATTATGTAATAATGATAATAATAAAATAATATTATTATATATATATATAATAATAATAATAATAATAATATTATTATTATTATTATTATTTTATATATATATTATATATATATTATATATATATATATAATAATAAAATAAAAATAAAATAATAATAAATAATAAAATATATATATATATATATATATATATATATATCTATATTATATAAATATATATATATATTATATATATATATATATATTAATAATAATAATAATAATAATAATAATAATAATAAGATATATTATTATTATTATTATTATTATTATTATTATTATTATTATTATTATTATTATTTTGTGATCCGATGTAACACACGGACTTTGTGGGGCCTATTGCCCCCAATTTTTATACACACGCCCACATACCTCCCCCGCAATTCGATCCTGAGACCGTCCACCTAGCCAAGGAAGTTATACCTCTCATCATTGAACACAAGAGACAGATGAATTCGATTCATATATTTAATTGATGAATCCTTAAAAATATCTAACAACTACCTAAATTTTAAAACCTAATAATTGGGATAGATAAGTTTTGTTCATTTACATGCTTTTACAACTTATTGCTTTTACACTCTTGATGATTGGACTTTTTGTTCAACTCTTTGTTTAATTAACTGGGAAAGAGATCCCCAACATCGGCAGGTTGCTATCGGTAGCGACAGTACCATATTAGGATTAGCCAACCATTTCGGTATCGGTCATATCATATCGATATCGGCCGACACTGCAAACTATAGGTGTAAAAGATTTCAAGTCTAATATGGAGGGATGATCCCTCTTGACCAGCCTAACCGTTGTTCGATCTTTGGCAAACACCGATGTCCTTGATTGATATTCTCAACTTTCTTCTTAGAATACTAAGTTTTTAGGTAGCTGATTGCTCTCCTGAAAGCATGGGGACCAACCAATTTTCAAGGAATTATATAGCGGAAGCAGTGTTGAGGCCCCTAAAACTTGAACTAGATTGGGGAATATTTCCAAATTAATCCATGTAAATATTTTTTTTTATCTTCTTTTATGATATTTTTGTTAAAGAACATTCGCTACAAGAAATTTTGGATATAGTGATGCATTACAAAAAAACCTTATTTGCGACAAACATTTACGAGGGTTATTGGAAAAACTAGTAGTTACGATAAAATAAATTGTTCCATCGGAAGTATCACATAAAAGTTCATACTAATTCTGACACATAACGCACTCTCGAAAAAGATCTATATTTTGGTCGAAATTGCTCAATTATTGGTGGAAGTTGTTGGCACCAATACTATTTTCGAACGAAATGATTCATTTTGAAAAATGGTATTATTATTTCTGAGGCATATTGGACCCGTCGAAAGTATAGATAATGCGAGGACAATCATAGTTGATCGTAAATAGTGTTTATTTGTGAGAAAAATTAGATATTATAGAAAATAATTTCTATTTAGGAGGGAATGTACATATTGCCGGTAAAATATAGGTTATTTGAGGGATATAAGTCGTCAGAAGTTGACTATTTTCCATGCCAATTAGACATTGTCCAAAGTAATGTTTGTATTTGTGAGGGGAAGTAGTTATTGTTGGAAATAAATTTTTACATCAAGAAACTATATCAATTATTGTAAAAAATATATTACTAAGAAAATGTACATATTCATCGTAACTATACCACGCTCTTAATTTAAAGGCTTATTATGAATTTAATTTTAATTTGGAGAGCTTATTTTACACTATTTGTAGTTTTATTCTTTATATTAAGTTCAATTAACTTCATGTTCTTTATATGTTATTTCCCTTTTGTTTAAGCACCATATAATTTTTTAATCATGAGTGCTTTGGAAAATGGATTAGACAAGCTTATGTTGGATTCTATGTGTATTGTTGAGTGTACAATTTTGGTTAAAAAAATATATCAGTCTCTAGCTACAAAAAAAAGATCACTTTTTAGACAATACTATTTTTTTTTGAAATGTCCGACGTAACGCAAGAGACTAAATTTGAAAAGACTAGTAAATAGACTATATAATATATGGTTTCGTTCCAATAAAATATTGGCACAAGGGTGTTACCAAATATTATTTTCCCTCCTCTAATAATATATTTGATTCTGTCCCAATAAAATTTTGGCAAAAAGGTATTAGCAAAATTTTTACTTTCCCTCCTTTCATAATATATTTGATTCCGTCCCAGTAAAATTTTGAAACAAAGGTGTTACCAAAATTTTACTTTCCCTCCAACTATTTCACCGTTACCTTAAAAATGTACAGTGGTTGAATACCTATAAAAAAGGATTGAATACCTATCAAAGGATTGAAGTCAGGCTTCTGTGTCTGACGTGTTCTTGATATCGGGAGCAACCCAAGTGCTCTAAATTTTGGTAATTCTAAGAGCATCCTTTTTTTTTGCTTTGAAAATTCAGGTCTTGTTCTTGAACTTGTACCTGTTGATCTTCAATTTTTCATAAGTTTTAGCAGCACTAGTTTGAAAATAGGAACTTGGAGTTCATTTCAATTAGAATTAATCTCCAAATCCATAAGGCCTCGTTTGGTTTGTGGAATCTCCGAATTGGGAAAGGAAAGTGATTACTTTTGGGGTGTCAAAGGAATTGAGGAGGAAAGGAAAGTGATTCCCAATGAAGGAAAATTAGGGGGAAAAGTGATTCCATCTATCCAAGCAAGGAATCACTTTCTCACATTGATTCCTTTCCAAATTTTTTGGCATTTCCAAATATCAGAAAAGAAAATCAATGGAAAATAAATTTTTCAAAGGAAAAAAAATGACAAGGAATTGATTTCCTTTCCATTCCATTCTGAGAACCAAACGAGGCCTAAGAGTAGATATGTATTCAAACAACTTGACGCATAATTCACAGAGAGTGCTTGATCAATTAGTGTTGTAGCGTCAAATGAGTTTTGACATATTTCATTCAATAAACCTCAGTAAATAACTGAAAAAGCTTCTGTATAATTGTATTTGATTCGTGTTCTATAATCTTTGGAATTTTGGTTTTGTGAATCTACCATACAAAGGTTGGATTCCAGTTTCAGAAATTTACAAATACACTAGGACTAAACAAAATATGTGTCGTGTCTGTGGCTCTATATCCTTACTATGTCATGTATGTGTGCATGTAAGATAAATTTAGGTAACATCAAGCAAGGAAGGCCAAAACAATTAATATGAGAGAAACTAAATAAAGAAAAAAATCTCATGCTGCTCGTAAACTCTTCAAATACATAAAAGTGTCATGATATAATTAACAAGATATTTAATTGAAGCTAGATATACAACATATTAAAAGGAATTAGTAACTAAAGCAATTAATTTGCTCCCCCTTAAATATGTGTATCTAATCAAATTTATTTATATGCATAAAAAGATAACTACATAATCTAGAGGATATCGAAGTATAGATCTTTCTACCCTTGCTCAATACATAAAAACTCTAAAGTCATCACAAATACAGAGTATCATCTTTAGGCAGAATAAGGAATCTAATTAATAAGCACTTAAGATGAACCAAAAAGAATCTCTAATTAAGCATATACAAACCAAAAGATGACACATATTGACCTATAGAGAAGTATTTAATAGACAAGATAGATCAATGTATATTACCTTTGTGAAAAGGTCATCATAAAATTTAAGAATAATTTCAAATAAAATAAACATGATAAAAACAATATAGCATAAAGATATAAAATACAAACAAAATATCATGTCCATGATCATCTAATTAAACGAAAATCAACCAATTGATTACTTTACATGCATCAAATGGGCTTTACCACATATAATCCATCATGAGGTAGAACGTTGGTATAGGGGCACGAGTGCGTGATAACGTCCAGCCTACGCCGCAGCATCGATAGTAGAACGTGTCTAGATCACTAACTAACAATCTCACATAATGATATAATGTACCTATCATAGATCTCAACTCCAAAAAGGAGGACAAGTACAGTGATAATGGTAATACTCAATCACAATCTAAATCACGATAATATATCAAGAAGTCTGATAAACTACAAAGTCTAAAACATCAATAACATCCAAATACAATATCAAAATCTAAGTCTCAAATACAATAACAAGATCTCCATTATATTTACATGCCAAGAGTTCTAACAGTGAGTCTAACACAGGCCAAAACTATAACTAACTCTCTCGGTAATCACCCTAAGAATCAGGACCCATGGTCGCTATCCCTTCCTTGGATCCGTAGAATGTGGGACACAAATCCTATGAGCAGTCATCTGAAAAATATATCCAATCAGGATGGAACGAGCACACCTCCTATAGAAATTCCAATTAAATGACAAAAATTATAAAACAGTTATAGTAAGCAAAATTTGATGAACATGGAAAGAATGAGTCAGGAAATGAATAGGATAACAGTTAGGTAAAGTACAAGGAAGGTAAATATGGTGAATCAGAATAACATGGTAATGAAGACTGTAATCAAGATAACTAAACTAAACAGGTGAGATGTGAGTCCGAACAGTATAATGTGAGACCAGTAAACATTATATGAGTCCAGTAGAAAGCACTAATCCAGTGTTTTTGAAATACCGCTTTTGACATGTAAATGGCTAGGAGGTAAATACGGCATATCCCACGCTTGGCAAGCATGTGATGGCTATCTTTCCAGATTAGACCAGTAGGGGTGGTTCCAACATGATTGGGAATGTTTACATGTTTACTCGAGTATTTTCCTGCCCTGATCCCGACACGTAAATCGAGTACAAGTCCAGCCAGAATAATGTGATACCAGTCGGTGGTTTCAGTGGATGATTCCAGAAATAGAGGTCAGACGAGTATAATACGTGTGTCGCATGTAATAAATCCAGAAATATCAATCAGTGTCTTGTTAGAGAATCAGGTAATACTATACTAGAACTCGAATCATAATAATCATCAGATAAATAAAACTATCAGAGAATATACTCACCTGCTGTCCTCAACAAATAAATGTGGATCGATGCTCAAAGTGGTGTCACACAAACCTATATATGAGTATACAGAGTTATTTTGGTGTTCTAGAGTAAACAATAAATTTAAATGCATTAATTATATGCTTCTAAGCCATTTCTAGGTCAACTAAGCTTCCGGGTCAACTAGGTCAATCAAGTCAAATCTAGGTTAAGCTAACCTATTTAAGTTATTACCTACCTAGATACAGTATCTATATACTATCTACTACCTATATTTGGTATTATCCTATTTCTAAATAGGTTTTGCTCTCTTACTTATACATGTGATATATAGATATTACCTACTCTAAGTTTTGCAAATGCCTATATTTGGGCTAAGCCCTATACATATACCCCTCATTGCTAACCAATTCAATAATCCATATAACTTTCCTATACTCATTTACCTGTCCTATGTCACCTAGACATCACCACTTATCAATATCCTTAATTCATTACCCATACCTTGGTACCACATGTGGTTATCTCATGATACCACACCTACCTATTCTATACTCTTCGAAGTTAGTGTCTTATACTAACCCATACAAGATAGCTAGTATCCTGACTACACATAAACCCCAAAGACTTCCTATATTCACTCTCACAAGCATATACTCAGTAACTCCATTTCCTTTACTTATGCTAAAACCTGTAGGAAAAGCCCTATCCCCTACATTACCTATCCATGGGTAAGCCCCATTTACCTACTCCTTATCTAGGCTATGCATGTAACTTCCACCCTTAATATATCTATAGTCCTCACTATATATATACATATATACTAATACATGCATTATCCATATCCATTTGTTAACTATATATATGAGTACCCATGTATCCTATATGCTAATACCCTTACCCATTCACATACTCTAATGTATGTCACAATGTTAAAGGACACTCACACACAAACACAACTTCACTCAAGACGCCCACACACTCTTCCCTAGGCATATTCACATATAGTTGCCGTCCAATATACCTATCACTGATACCTCTTACTGTCAATTTCCACAGGCTCTGTATAACTCACAGTGCAGGCACTATTGATCCTGGGTTGCCACCCCCAACACAGGGTTTATAGACATAGCTCTCCCTTACTTCTCACACTCTCACTCTATTCTCACCGATTTTCTAACTGATAATAGGCCCAACTCTCATAGGGAACCCCCCTATACTATGCCTAACATGAAAACACCTCTTCTCCCTACATAAGCCAAGTGGCCCTTGCTCTACCTGCTGCTAAGGCAATGGCCACCTGGACAGTCCACCCCTGCACCCAGCAACCCCTGTACCCACTCCTTGACAACTGCCACTCTCCTCCTCTATACACATTCCTTTATCTTGACTGATACAGTAGCCCCCCTTCATTTCTTTCCTTCCCTCTAAACGACCGCTATAGCCTAAGCCTAGCTTGAGCCTATCCTTCAATACAGACATCACTCCTCATGACACCCCCTTCTAACACATATATGACTGATACCAAACATAAATAACTGATACCAATGTGGAATGGTCAAAGAGTATGAGACTAAACAGTAAAAAGAAAAGGACTAAATTTAACGATTGAACTTATATGTATCTGTCATTGGACTGATACTAAATGCAGTACTGATACCAAACAACTAAAGAATTGGATATCCTAATATGGTCTGCACAACTACGACTGGAACAAATGAGGCCAAGCAAATGACATAAGGGGACTTTAACATTATAGCAATCAATAGGTCTCCATGCAAACAGGGCTGAAACTTAGGATACAAATGGCTGGACCAAATGATGAAGTATCTGGACAAATAAGGGAATGAAATGGACTGAAGATAAGCATCCTCCTCCTTGATACATAACCCAAAGGTACTGATACATTATATAGAGGTTGATACCTGAAATGAACTTTAACTGATGCAAAGTGAGACTGATGTAATGGTTAGAAAACTAAACACAAATGGAATACTGGACTGAACATAGGATTAACAAGAAGGAACAAAACCTCCATCTTACTGATACATAGAGGGCTGCAACATATTAATGTGGACTGAACACAATAGGAAATGGAATGACACTTGAAAGGTAATGACCGATACCAAATAGTAGGAGACTGCACTTGTAGTACAGGTAAAGGGGACTGAACCAAAATCTATTGATACGGATAAAATAGGACTGAACATTAATGAACCCTCTGCCTACTGCCCTGCCTAATCGAGCCTTCATATCTCATGATGGATACTATATAGTAGCTGAGGCTAAAACTAATGATACTGAACAAATAGATTGGGCTTATATAATCAATACTTAAACTGATGTAAATAGAACTGCACATTCGACTGTGGGTATGTGTGAATGCCAGGATGGCTAAACATGGATAAAAGGGGACTGAATCATTAGGAAATAAGGACTAAACAAGGTATGAGGACTGATACACTATGCAATGGACTGAACAAGGTCCACTGACTGATAATAAACAAACTACAACTGGTATTTATGAATTGGATGCATCATAGGACGGATATTCCAAACAGGACTGGGTTATATAAGAGATACGGGTTGAAGAAAGTAGGGACTGGACAATTTAGTACTATTATAGTCCCATACTCGAGCTCTCCTCTAACTGATACTTGGATAGTTGACTGAACACTAAGAATGAAACATTGAACATTCAACAGTTCAACAATACAATAGTCCACTCAACACACATTACAGTATTACACAGTCCACCTATGTCACAAACCTCCAAATCAATGTACAACCCATCAAACCCTCTCCTAAACACTAGATAAACTTACCAATGCTTACCCTATAGCAATGCACTCCCAATACAAAAGTTAAAACTGAAATTAGAATACTTGGTGCTCTTTTGGTCATTTTGTCAAATAATTGGCGTGCGGATCAGATATGTCCATGTTACGCAGTCCAAATGGATCCAAACTTGACCCAAAGCTCACCTAGATGTTCTAAACCACAATTAGACCTAACAAACCTATTCACAAGCCCTAGAAATATCATTCTCAGATTTCCTCCAAAATGGGTCAAAATACAAAGGAGAAAGTCCTCAAATGCAAGGAGGGGAGTCAAAACTCCTCACCATGGGCATCTCTAATGCATGGGGGTCCCTAATTAATGCCTTTACACTATTTAATACAAATTATAAGGTTTAAAATGCATATACCTATTTGTGAGGACCCTGATTTTGGGAATTATTTTTTTAGTATTTCTAATTATTAGGTTATATTGTATATTTAATTATGATTATATATGTACTCTTCCGTGTCTTTGATTTTTGGAGCACAAGACATGCATGCCATCTCTTGAAACGTCTTCATGAGTTTTGTAGTAGACAGGATGACCTTCAACTTGATATATTATGTCCCATCCAAACTTGTTCCCTAGCATTCTTTTGACTTTACGCAACTTCGGGTCAAATTTAGGCAATTAGATTATTTACATAAATTCCAGACCTAACTTCCCACGTGAGTTCGGGACTCGACATAAATCAAAACTATTCGACCCAATTATGGTTTTGACTCATTTTGAGCCTACGATGCACATGCTAAGAGTGTGCCACTCAATCGAGTCTCCATGTGCTATTTAATTGCGAATGGCACAAGAGACTTATTGGTTGACTCTTAGAGTTCGATTGGATTAGAAAATATACTTGGACCCTAACCTAGCCAACCCCACCTGGTAGGAAGCCATGTTAGGTTTCCATGACAGTATAATTATTATAGATTTATTTTAGGATGTTATACAGTCAATTAGATTTAAATACAATTTTGTGTATATGATTATATTTATAATAGTCTACTATTATATATATATATGGCCTTAGTTATGGTTAAGTTTGAGATACATATCGACTAGGAATTTTAGCACGGATAGTGTAGTCGTGTACTTTGACTAGTCTATTATCCATGGTAGGAAAAGCCGAGCCATATGTGTGTTCTAAATAAGTTGCGACTTAACCTCCACCGATGATTTATTTATTTAATTATTAGATTATTGACTTTCTAGGAGACCCGGTTGTACCAATTTAGCCCCGACTTGACCCGAACCCAATTTCAATCTAAATAGACAAGTAGTACTCTCAAATACCTTCATGTTGATATATATTTTGTATATATATTTTATTAATATTAATATGTTTTCAATTTTGGAAAGTTTCTATTTATAGAAAGTGTCTACGTGTAATCCTAGTTGGCATTAGTTTATATTTGACCCAAAGTCCAACCCAAACCTATGTAGGCATGTTGGGCACTAATATATATTAATAAATATATATATTATATATTTAATTCAGATTTAGATTGCATTTATATTTAAAAATCTAAGTAGTTCCATATTAGGAAACCTTTTATTTAAATCCTCAATCAATCAATTAGCCAACTCATCAAATAACCAAACCAATCCATGTGGACCCCACATATGACCAACCAAAGAAAAGATTATTTTCATGTAATTTTTGTCCAAAAATAATCCCCTACATTGGCGGGCCATGCCATGCATGGAAACACCCTCCTACATATATAAACTCAACCCATAGGCACATATATATATCAACCCTTATCAAAACCCTAACCCTAACACCAAAAACTCTTATTATCACCCAAGAGCTGCTCCTTTACCATTAATTTCGAAAATAGCATCTCCTCCCCTCTACTACATCATCCCCTCCATCATATAACTCATCCTCCTCCATAAAGGCTCCTTCTTTCATCATTCTTCCATCCAAACTCCACCAAACCAACCCTAAAAACTCTATCTTCTCCATTCAACCATCTAGAACCATTGCCAACCCCTCCAAACTCATCAAGGGAGGATTAGCAAGCAAGGATAGCAATAAAGGTGGGAGCTTTAGCAAGGAGAAGCCTCCACAACCCAACTAGTTTTGGTAAGAAATCCTAATTTTTTCATCTCACATCTATGCTATAAATCTGTAGATTATGGTATTAATTCTATAGAAATAGTGTTTTGATGTCTCTTGGATATTATTTTCATCCATAAAGTTTCATGAATTATGATAGCTATTTTCATGTTTCGGTAGAGCCAAAACTTACCACGTTGTGAAGGAACTATAAGTTTCTGTAAAATAATTTTAAAACTGAATTTTATGTAGTTTAATATATTTAAATTAGGATTTTTAAGCATTTTTTCATGAATTTATCAATTCAATTCTGGTCGAGAAAATTATAGGTCAAAATTAGTCATTTTCGGGTGACTTGTTGACCTAGAAGATTCCAAACCATTAGTACCATGAAACCCTTGCATCAGAATTACATATTCTAATATTTAGGGAATTTTAATTATTTTTAAATTGTATTTTGAGGATTTACATAATTTTAGATAATTAATGAAGTTCTAGACAAATTTTGGGTAGACTAGTCGACCCGATAGACAACTAGTAGTATAATTCTTTAGAAATATAAATTCTGAAAATTTTTAAATCTATAGAAAATTATTTGAAATAATATTCTTATTATTTTTATATGATTTTTAAGTATATGATTGAAGTAGCAACATAACTGACTAATTGGGAGTTGGAAACCCAAAAACTGTGTTCGGTGTCTCGTGGAACCTGTGTGTGATTGTATGGGTCTAAAGGGTTCCACTAGAAATTGAATATAATCTTAAAAAATTATCTTGAATAATTAAGTCATATTGTAAGTTCATGAGTAGTGGGTTATTTTAGTTAATTAATTATCTAGGAGCGTCGGGTTCCGGCGGCGTTGACGCGGGAGCGACGTTTCAGATTCATAGCGCGATACCAGGCAAGTACACATTGCCAAACTTTACAGTATTTACATGATATTCTATATTGATATCTCTTTCCAGTTCTACTTCATATCTTTCATTCATGTTTATGTTACTTCTACTTTCTTATTTTACGTGCACGTTCCTTATTGAGTCATCTTATGCCGTTATTGTTCTACGCGAGTCTTGGTCTTCTACCTTCGCCCTTGAGCTTGACTTGACCTGTAGTCGTGATTAATTGATTCGACATTAGCCCTGATATCTCTAGGACTGGGAGCGTCCAATGGCGTTACGGTATTAGAGACTTCTTATCGACCTGTTATCCCGTCTCTAGGACCGGGAGTGTCCCATGGCATTACGGTAGTAGAGACTTATCTTTTGTCTCGAGGTCAGAAGCGTCCCATGGCGTTACGATATTGAGACATCTTATTGATCTTTGTCTATTTTACATTTCTCTACTTCATTCTGCATGTTATTTACTGTACAATAGGCATGTATATTATGTGTCTTGCTAGTCCTCTGAGGACCTGGTGATCTCTCCAGGTATTAGCTGAAGATATGATACATTGATGGATGACGTTGCTACACCAAGACTGCAGGTATATTTAGTTGATGTTTTATCGTTCTCTTCCGTAATTAGATTTTGTCCTATATTATATTACTTTGACATTGCTGCTGTATAGCCTAGTACAAGCTTTATCTTTCATTAGAAGCTTGTTCAAGATAATTGCATTGGAGTCTGGTCCACTTTATTGTATATAATCTTTTCTTGTTACTTGTAGTAACCAGTTTGCTAATGTCTGACCAGCATTAGTTTACTTGGTTTATACAAGAGTTTATCTTCAGTGGATGTAGATATTTGTAGATTGCTTTAGGAAACCAGACAGCTTATACGTATTCGAGCTGGGCTGGAGTCCTCTCGATGCGTAGTTGGCATGCATACGTATCATAGTCCTACGTATTTTAGGACTGGAGCGTTACATATTTTTTTGGTGGCCCATGCAGGTCGAGTTAGCCGTTTCGGTTACGTTACTGTACCGAGCGGGCCTGCGAACATGACTAAACCCTTAGGAATCTCAATCCACAACTGCCTTGACAATTCTTTTAGAAATTTTCTACCGCCCTTGAACTTCGCATTTACTCTCGATTACTATTTCCTTGCTTTCTCGTATCATTGCTTCCGTCCCTTGTGACGAATAATCGTGCTATATAGGATTTAGCAAAAATTCTTAAGTTATAGTGTAAGTTAGTTTGCTTATTGTATTGTGATTGCTTGATAGATAAGTAGGATTAGAGATGCCATATACCATAGGGCATCATGTGTTTGATGAGGTAGTTTGACCAAAGGTGGGTAAACGTCCTCATTATAGGCATACATATATGATCATACTGGGTTACGCCCTTATGGTGGCCACTTGATCAAGAATAGAGTTGTAGTTTTAGTGTAGAGATCGACCCTCTAAGAGATAAAACTAGACATAGCCTAACCCAACCCATTTACTATTATATCCTGTCAATTGTAAAATTAGGATTTGACAGATTGATAGGTATCACTTAATTTGGTTAGGTGAAGAGAGACTTATATAATTGTCTTGATAAAATGGTTAGGAGGACAAGCCTTCAACATGATCGTCGCAAGACTGCTAGTACCAAAAAGTGCGACTAGAGATAACCATATATAGCTTTACGCAAAATTGTTTAGGCTTGATTATTACTTGACTTATTAGGAGACATTGTAGTGACCTAGCATATCCCTTAAACTATTCTTAGTTACTCTGGCACGGTTCTTTGTTAGTGAGCCTTATTTTAATTTCGAGGACGAAATTCTTTTAAGGTGGGTAGATTGTGAGGACCCTAATTTTTGGGAATTATTTTTTTAGTATTTCTAATTATTAGGTTATATTGTATATTTAATTATGATTATATATGTACTCTTCCGTGTCTTTGATTTTTGGAGCACAAGACATGCCAATCTCTTGAAACGTCATTCATGAGTTTTGTAGTAGACAAGATAACCTTCAACTTGATATATTATGTCCCATCCAAACTTTTTTTCTAGCATTCTTTTGACTTTGCGCAACTTCGGATCAAATTTAGGCAATTATATTATTTACCATAATTCCAGACCTAACTTCCCACGTGAGTTCGGGACTCGACATAAATCAAAACTATTCAACCCAATTATGGTTGACTCATTTTGAGCCTACGACGCACATGCTAAGAGTGTGCCACTCAATCAAGTCTTCATGTGCTATTTAATTGCGAATGGCACAAGAGACTTATTGGTTGACTCTTAGAGTTCGATTGGATTAGAAAATATACTTGGACCCTAACCTAGCCAACCCCACCTGGTAGGAAGCCATGTTAGGTTGCCATGACAGTATAATTATTATAGATTTATTTTGGGATGTTATACAGTCAATTAGATTTAAATACAATTTTGTGTATATGATTATATTTATAATAGTCTACTATTATATATATATGGCCTTAGTTATGGTTAAGTTTGAGATACATATCGACTAGAAATTTTAGCACGAATAGTGTAGTCGTGTACTTTGACTAGTCTATTACCCATGGTAGGGAAAGCCGAGTCATATGTGTGTTCTAAATAGGAAAACCAGGCCAAGTTGCGACTTAACCTCCACCCATGATTTATTTATTTAATTATTAGATTATTGACTTTCTAGAGACCCGGTTGTACCAATTTAGCCCCGACTTGACCCGAACCCAATTCTAATCTAAATAGACAAGTAGTACTCTCAAATACCTTCATGTTGACATATATTTTATTAATATTAATATGTTTTAAATTTTGGAAAGTTTCTATTTATAGAAAGTGTCTACGTGTAATCCTAGTTGGCATTAGTTTATATTTGACCCAAAGTCCAACCCAAACCTATGTAGGCATGTTGGGCATTAATATATATTAATAAATATATATATTATATATTTAATTCAGATTTAGATTGCATTTATATTTAAAAATCTAAGTAGTTCCATATTAGGAAACCTTTTATTTAAATCCTCAATCAATCAATTAGCCAACTCATCAAATAACCAAACCAATCCATGTGGACCCCACATATGACCAACCAAAGATTATTTTCATGTAATTTTCGTCCAAAAATAATCTCCTACATTGGCAGGCCATGCCATGCATGGAAACACCCTCCTACATATATAAACACTCAACCCATAGGCACATATATATATCAACCCTTATCAAAACCCTAACCCTAACACCAAAAACTCTTATTTATCACCCAAGAGCTGCTCCTTTACCATTAATTTCGAAAATAGCATCTCCTCCCCTCTACTACATCATCCCCTCCATCACATAACTCATCCTCCTCCATAAAGGCTCCTTCTTTCATCATTCTTCCATCCAAACTCCACCAAACCAACCCTAAAAACTCTATCTTCTCCATCCAACCATCTAGAACCATTGCCAACCCCTCCAAACTCATCAAGGGAGGATTAGCAAGCAAGGATAGCAATAAAGGTGGGAGCTTTAGCAAGGAGAAGCCTCCACAACCCAACTAGCATTGACTTTTGGTAAGAAACCCTAATTTTTTCATCTCACATCTATGCTATAAATCTGTAGAAATTATGGTATTAATTCTATAGAAATAGTGTTTTGATGTCTCTTGGATATTATTTTCATCCATAAAAGTTTCATGAATTATATGTTTCGGTAGAGCCAAAACTTACCACGTTGTGAAGGAACTATAAGTTTCTGTAAAATAATTTCAAAACTGAATTTTATGTAGGTTAGTATATTTAAATTAGGATTTTTAAGCATTTTTTTCACGAATTTATCAATTCAATTCTGGTCGGAAAAATTATAGGTCAAAATTAGTCATTTTCGGGTGACTTGTTGACCTAGAAGATTCCAAACCATTAGTACCATAAAGCCCTTGCATCATAATTTTATATTATAATATTTAGGGCATTTTAATTATTTTTAAATTGTATTTTTGAGGATTTATATAATTTTAGATAATTAATGAAGTTCTAGACAAATTTCGGGTAGACTAGTCGACCCGATAGACAACTAGTAGTATAATTCTTTAGAAATATAAATTCTAAAAATTCTGAGATAAATCTATAGAAAATTAGTTGAAATAATATTCTTATTATTTTATATAATTTTTAAGTATATGATTGATGTAGCAACATAACTGACCTGTGTTCGGTGTCTCGTGGAACCTGTGTGTGATTGTATGGGTCTAAAGGGTTCCACTAGAAATTGAATATAATCTTAAAACATTATCTTGACTAATTAAGTCATATTGTAAGTTCATGAGTAGTGGGTTATTTTAGTTAATTAATTATCTAGGAGCGTCGGGTTCCGGCGGCGTTGACGCGGGAGCGACGTTTTAGATTCACAGCGCGATACCAGGCAAGTACACCTTGCCAAACTTTACAGTATTTACATGCATATTCTATATTGATATCTCTTTCCAGTTCTACTTCATATCTTTCATTCATGTTTATGTTACTTCTACTTTCTTATTTTACTTGCACGTTCCTTATTGAGTCATCTTATGCCGTTATTATTCTACGCGAGTCTTGTGACGATTTTGACTAGTCTTCTACCTTCGCCCTTGAGCTTGACTTGACCTGTAGTCGTGATTGATTGATTCGACATTATCCCTGATATCTCTAGGACTGGGAGCGTCAAATTTAGAGACTTCTTATCGACCTGTTATCCCGTCTCTAGGACCGGGAGTGTCCTATGGCATTACGGTAGTAGAGACTTATCTTTTGTCTCGAGATCGGGAGCGTCCCATGGCGTTACGATATTGAGACATCTTATTGATCTTTGTCTATTTTATATTTCTCTACTTCATTCTGCATGTTATTTACTGTACAATAGGCATGTATATTATGTGTCTTGCTAGTCCTCTGAGGACCTGGTGATCTCTCCAGGTATTAGCTGAAGATATGATACATTGATGGATGACGTTACTACACCAAGACTGCAGGTATATTTAGTTGATATTTTATCGTTCTCTTCCGTAATTAGATTTTGTTCTATATTATATTACTTTGATATTGCTGCTGTATAGCCTAGTTTTACAAGCTTTATCTTTCATTAGAAGCTTGTTCAAGATAATTGCATTAGAGTCTGGTCCACTTTTTATATATTATCTTTTTTTGTTACTTGTAGTAACCAGTTTGCTTCTGACCAGCATTAGTTTACTTGGTTTATACAAGAGTTTATTTCAGTGGATTGAGATATTTGTAGATTGCTTTAGGAAACCAGACAGCTTATACGTATTCGAGCTGGGCTGGAGTCCTCTCGATGCGTAGCTGGCATGTATACGTATCCTAGTCCTACGTATTTTGGGACTGGGGCGTTACATGTTTTTGGGAGATGGACTCCCAATACAAAAGCCTCAAGATCGAGAACTCCTTCAAGCTCCAAATGCTCCAATCCCTCCAAGCTTGCTTCTAGAGTCTTCTCCTCTCCAATGGGAAGAGAATGAGACCAATTTGGGCTGATTTGGAGACAATTTGTGTGTAGGAACAATTTGTAGAATAACCTTCCAAATTAGGGTTAGGGTTTTCAAAGGAAAGAGGAAGAAGTAGTTATTCTTCTTATAGGCTAAAGGAAATGTGTTGGCTGCCCAAAATAGGTAGATTTAGGGATTTGGACTAGTATAAAATGTCTATGGGTCCCCAATGCGTCATGACAAGTTTAGGGATTAAACTTTTCTTCCTAATTAGGTGTTTAGTCAAACTTCCTAATTATTATTGCTAGTCTAGCTAGAGGCTAACCAAAGTTCAATTAGGCTAGTCCTAGTCATTTAGTTGGGTGGTCATGTCAAGTCGGTTTAGGTCCTCTAGGGTCACTAACAACTATTATAACCAATGGCTATCCACTACTCATATTTAATAATAAACATATGCACTATATCAAATAATTAATCCAAAAATATGATTACTACTTTTGTAAAAGTAATTTATCACTCAAAATATAATTTGAATTCACAATAATAACAAGAAATAAGAAATTCAAAAATACTCCTCTTGGGGAAAGTGGTGGTTACATAACCAAACCTTGCTAATACTTAGATGAAATCCAATATTAGTTCAAATAGCAAAGGATCATATGTGGCAACCCATGAGTATTTAAGATAAAGTATAAAAAAATTGACTTGAAGAATATATAATTAGAGTATCTTGAACTACTCGATAATTCGGATCATTTGTCAAGATCAAAGCAAATGGCTTATACATGATCCAAGAAAATTCTATTAAAAATCTTATGACTACGATGAAATCTCACAAATCATAGAATGTGAAGCATTAGATATTTTACACAAGGATACAATAAGAAATCATAGAAAAGATTCAATCTCATTTAAATAATTTCTAGCATAAAAAATGAGATAGAAATTTTTTTATGATGAAATCATAAATCAAAAGTGAGAGGAACAAGATAATGCTAAATTAAGACTTATGGGCGAGGTTAAGAAGAAGAATCACATGCTTCAACAAATCAAACATAAAAACAAGTTTTGACAAGGATTTGTTAAACAATTATAAGTAGATAAAGATTATATATCAAATATAAAATCCAATCAAAGATATCCACAAGTTACGTTTTGCAAGACTAACATATCATATATAAATTGAAATATGAAACTAGAATAAATAAATCTTTTGAACATGGTTTCATAAAATAAGATCCAGAAAGAGCTAAAGAAGATAGACTCGACTAGCATAAGTGATCCATGATAATATAGCAAGAAAGAAGAGATATCATAAAATAGCGAGTTGGATTACCTTTAAGCTTAATAAAGTGAACAAATATTAATCTAAGTGTGTTTATTGAACCATAAGTCACCAACACTATTTCTTGTTTAAGCCTAGAGTATCTAATAAGAGCATACATTTTGGCTAACAAAATGATTCATAGACTTTTCATTAGATAAAAGCATAAAGAAACCTCAATAATATGAAAAGTACTTTTATCAAATCCAAGCTAAAAGATATTCATGAAAATGCAAGAATAAAAATCGTTTTGCCATGGAAATGAGATTCATCCAAGATGATGTAAGTATGGATTGTTCTATAGTATACAAGTTGTTATGACCATATGAATAAGTGTATATTGAATCGGAAGATCTCAATCAAAAGCTCAAACCATTTGTAGCTAAAGACATAAGGATTTTAATATATCAGTTTTACATATCCTTATGTGCTACACAGTCATTGGGCAACAATAATTTAACAGAGAATATATCCAAAGGATGAGCAAAGAAAAATCTAAATCGATAAAAATAGTAGTTAGAGGTAGCTAAATCATTTTCAGAAGGCTTTCACATTGCACTATAGAAATAAAAAATGATATAAACTAGAATATATATATATATATATATATATATATATATATATATATATATATATATATATATATATATCAAACCATTTGTAGCTAAAGACATAAGGATTTTAATATATCAGTTTTACATATCCTTATGTGCTACACAGTCATTGGGCAACAATAATTTAACAGAGAATATATCCAAAGGATGAGCAAAGAAAAATCTAAATCGATAAAAATAGTAGTTAGAGGTAGCTAAATCATTTTCAGAAGGCTTTCACATTGCACTATAGAAATAAAAAAATGATATAAACTAGAATATTATTATATATTATATATATATATATATATATATAACTAAAAGGCATTTTATTGAAACAAGGGAAGCTCTAAGAGAGCATTACAGACGGGTACAGAGCCGAAAAACACAAAACGGACCCTGTTGAACAAGGTGGTAAATAGGAAAAGTAGAAAAATCTAAATAACGAAAATACAAAACTAAAATTATGAGATAACGAAATTCCAAAACGTTCCGCTGGATCGGAAACCCAGGGGTGAACGGGTTCTCAGCCCGAAAGGGGGAATGGCTCGGAATTTCGAAGATGAAATTTTAAAAAAAAATTAAAAATTAAAAATTCGAAAAACGAGGGGGTGGTTAGGACGGGAACGCTACTCGAGGGGGGGTGGGCTCGCAGTCCAAGGATGGTGCGCTGCACGAAGAGGGGGCGCTCTGCCCGAGGGGGACGCACGGCTCGAGGAGCCTCGGGCCCCCCTGCACAGGCCGAGAGGAGGGGCGGGGCCTCCGACGAGGGAGGCCGGGGCTCGACGGGGAGAGATGGCCGGGGAAAGGGGGGTCCTGACACGGCGAGGGGCTCGACCTCGACGAGGGGGGGAGCCGTCGCAGCCGGGGCTCGACCTCGGAGGAGGGAGCGGAGGGGGGGCCGCTCCACCGGAGGAGCAAGGGGAGGGGGACTCGACCCTGGTGGAGGGGGCTCGACCTCGAGGGGGGGAGCCAAAGGAGGAAGGGGGCACGACCTCGTCGAGGGAGGAAGGAGCCGGCGCAGCATGCTCGACCTCGGAGGAGGGAGCGGAGGGGGGTTGCGCTCCACCGAAGGAGCAAGGGGAGGGGGGCTCGACCTCGAGGAAGGGAGCCGGAGGAGGAAGGGGGGGCTCGACCTCGGAGGAGGGAGCGGAGGGGGGTCTGCGCTCCACCGGAGGAGCAAGGGGAGGGGGACTCGACCCCGGTGGAGGGGCTCGACCGCGAGGAGGGAGCCGGAGGAGGAAGGGGGCTCGAACTCATCGAGGGGGAAGGAGCCGACGCAGTAGGGGCTCGACCTCGGAGGAGGGAGCGGAGGGGGAGCTGCGCTCCACCGAAGGAGCAAGGGAAGGGGGGCTCGACCCCGGTGGAGGGGACTCGACCTCGAAGGAGGGAGCCAGGAGGAGGGGGGCTCGACCTCGGAGGAGGGAGCGGAGGGGGGGTGGCTGCGCTCCACCGGAGGAGCAAGGGAAGGGGGACTCGACCCCGGTGGAGGGGGCTCGATCGCGATGGGGAAGCCGGAGGAGGAAGGGGGGCTCAACCTCGTCGAGGGGGGAAGGAGCCGGCACAGCAGGGGCTCGACCTCGGAGGAGGGAGCGGAGGGGGGCTGCGCTCCACCGAAGGAGCAAGGGAAGGAGGGCTCGACCCCGGTGGAGGGGGCTCGACCTCGAGGGAGGGAGCCGGAGAAGGAAGGGGGCGGGGGCTCGACCTCGGAGGAGGGATCGGAGGGAGGCTGCGCTCCACCGGAGGAGCAAATGGAGGGGGACTCGACCCCGGTAGAGGGGGCTCGACTGCGAGGGGGGGAGCCGTGTATATATATATATATATATATATATATTATATATATATATATATATATATATATATATATATATATACAAGTCTCCTACAAACTTGAAAAAGTATACTTCCTTATACATTTATCTTTTTAAGTTTTATCTTGACTCATATATTCACCATTGATTTTCATAATTCTTTTTTCTAACTTATTTTAAACCAATTGTAGCATTGTCTATTAAAGCCTATTTCTACTTGTTAGGATTTTTATTGGATTTTTGCTTTTCATTAAGGATACATGACTATGAGATTGAATTTTAGGTTATGTGTTGTTCATATATCTCTTTTTGATATATGCATACGTATAAATATGTTTTATGGGCATATAAGTCAAGCTCAAGTTCCATATTGATTTGAAGGGTAGTCACATAAACTTGTATCTTCAAACTTGTGCTTGCCACATAATTTATCACTATTGATACTTTTGCAAAATTTGTATATTCCTATGAATCAATAAGTTTCATAAAATCCTTACTTCATTAAATTTTCTTGGATTTTGGTTGTCATTATGGATACATACTTTCAGTTGTTCTAAATTACTTGTATATTTATGTATATATATTATATATATAATCAAATGACCATTCCATATAAATCAAATAGAAAGGCGCAAAATGCTACATGCCTGGACAGGTAAGCTCGAAAAAAAAAAAAAAAAAAGGGGAGGGGGAACAAAATGGAAACACCCGCTCCGAGGCCAGACGCCTCAAAAAAGATCCCAAAAAGGCCTCAGCACCAAACATCACAATGAGTACCAGGAATCCACCTCGACGTGCTTGCACTTTCTAGTAGCCTTGTGAATCTGCCTCTTGACCTCGGTAATCAATTGTGCACTGTTGTACCAATACTCTTCATACTTGTGTTTGTTGCAATTTTTTCAGATTACACAAGTGATGGCCCTTAAACAATCTTGTGGCCGTAAGAAGCATTGTCCCAAATGGATGAAAGGTCAACAAAGCATCCTCTCTCCGAGTTCAGAAGGCAATAAGTCTTGAACCAATGCCACACCTCGGTCGCGAGATCGCCCGTCGAGAGGATGTGGTCCACTGTTTCAGGCTGGCGCTCCATGTGACAATGCCAAGTCGATGCTAAACTAAAGCCGATGGTGGGGGGCTTCATCAGTGGGAATCTTCAGATGGTATGCTCTCCAAATCAAAATGGCCCACTTCATAGGGATGCATGACTGCCAGTATAAAGCGACGATGGGGGATGCTGGACTGGGCACACGAACTGCTCTTCGTGCTGACGTGAGAAAAAAATCTCGTTGGAAGTCGGCGTCCACCACAGGGAGTCGGGGTCCGTCTCGACCACCATGCCGGAGGCAGCTAAAACAGCGGCAGCCTCCCACCGAACTACGCTTTCACCCGCCCCTAGTTCTAAGCCCCATTGCGGTCGCATAAGTCCCTGATGGAGCTGTTCCCTGGGACTTCCGAAGAAGGGAGAAGAAGGTTGTCCCCCGTCCACCGCTTGAATAGTCGAGATGAATCGCCCGAGCCCAAGCGAAGGCAAATCAGGGGTTCAACAAGCCGCCGACCGGTGAGGATACGATGCCAAGAAGCGGAGGATCTACTGTTGTGAGTGGCAACCGATGGATGTGAATGCTTGTGATACTTGGCCTTCATAAAGCGAGCCCATATGGTGTGGTTCTATCTTAATTTCCACCACATCTTCATCGAGTAGGCGTCGACGATGTGTGCCAACCTGAAGAACCCAGGCCCCCTTCGGATGTGGGATGCGCCATTGAATCCCAGCTGTCCCAATAATGCTTATCCTTACCGTCGCAATGGCCCCAAAAATTTGGCGAAAAGATTTTCTAAGTTGGAGAGGACCTTCTTAGGGGGGGCAGGCAACCAAGGTGTAAATCGGAATGGAGGAAAGCACATGCTTGATAAGAATCGCCTTGTGGCATTGTGCACCCCTCGACCTTTTTCCTGATCTTACCCAGAAGATCATCGAAAAGCCCCAAATTGGACCTGCAGTACACCAATGGGCATCTTAAGTAGGTGAGAGGAGGGCTCGCAACAGAGAAGAATGTGATGTTGGTTAATAAAGTAATTTGGACCCTGACCGTGGAGTGGTGATCATAGATGACGCTTTTGTTGTGGTTGATGCGCTGACCGGAGCATCAGATATATCTTTGCAACGTGTTGTTCACCACCTAGACTGACCCGACACCACCCGATGAGAAGATAAGGATGTCGTCGGCGTAGGCGAGGTGGGTAATAATCGGGCAGCCGCTCGCGGTGTGGTAGTGCTGGAAATGGGGGATGCGGCCATTTGGTTGAGACTGCTTAGCGCTTCCACGAGAATGATGAAGATGGTGGATGATAGTGGATCTCCTTGTCTGACACCGCGTGTCGATTTGAAGAAGCCATCTGCTTGCCCGTTGACGACAGTGGAGAACCACGTGTTGCTAATCGATCTCCAAATGATATCAATCCATGTCTCTGAAAACCCGAAAGCCCTAAACACCCAGATCATGAATTGTCAATTAAGCCTGTCATATTCCTTCTCCATGTCCAACTTGATAGCAATATTGCCCCTCTTGCCGAGAATTTCATGCAACTGATCATCTTTTGCACCAGCAAGATGTTGTCTAATATTAATATATATATATATATATATATAATATAATGGAAATTAAAAACAAATAGGTGAAGAGTAACTATTTTAAAGCAATAAAGATGGAGCGCCAGAAACATGAAAGCAACTCAAATCATAAAGAACATATGGACTAAAGTGATATATATGCTGAAAGGACTTAGAATTATATAACATACATAGATAAAAGTGACACTCTAATAGAAACTGAGTGAAAGACTAAGTGTGATCTAATCATTTATGCTAAGCAACTAGACATGCTTAATGAACAAAAATATTATGAGAAAGTAAACAAAGTATGCTATATCATGTATCAAATTGATTTGATAAACATAAATAATAACAATGTGGACTAGTAGTAAGAAAATATACAATATGTTAGATTCTATAATTATAGCAATTTTGGAAGAAACGTTTAGCATGTTACCAAAGTGGCTCTAGTGGCCACGATTGTGTTGGTGCAATTGCTTGGAACATGACCGTTTTTAGTGTCATAGCCACCAACACTCTCCGTGGTACTATGTCCCGACAAATGATGCTTACCTACAACATTAGGCAAAGATATCCAAATAAACTTGGATCCACATTTGTTAGCTTTGGAAAACCAAGAAACATTTACTTTAGCATTGGTAATGAAACTCCTATGAATAGGACAAGAAAAACTCATATGACCAATGTAAAAGCAAAAGAATCAATATATTAGTATGTGCACATGTATCGAAATGAGAATAGAAGTGATCATGTGGCATACTATGATGATTGTATCTAACATGAGCATAAGATAATTGGTTCTAAGGTTATCATATTTTATTGACAAATCATCATGCAAAGTTATAAGAGAATCAAATTTTGCATTCAAAAAATAATTCTTTTTTTTTCAAATATACTAATTTTAAAGATAAAATCATCATTTTGTTCATTTAAAGAATCAATAGAAAATTTATGCAAAGATAAACTCATGCTTTTTATATTAAATTCTTCTGATGAAGAGGCGACTGTCTTGATTTCAAAATCAATGCTTCATTTAAACTCTTTAAGAAACGTAAGAAAAAGTTTTGAGAATCAAGTTTAGATAATAATTCATCATTCATATTTCTCAATAACTCATTTGCTTATTCTAAATGATCCATCTTTTTCGTAAGTTCTTCATTCGTAGAATGAAGTCTTCAAGCATTTCTAAGGATCTATCAACCATGTATTTTAACTTAGAGCATCGCTTACATTCAGAAGAAATATTATTGTCTATGCTACTAGAAATAGAACCCTATTTATCAGAGGATGAATATGATATCATAAATATAAGGAACCACTCTAAAGATGTTAAGTCTAGACATAGAGTCCTTGCTCTGATATCAATTGAAAGCACACTAAAGAGGGGTGAATAGGGTTTAACTACCAACTAAGCACTACTATGAATGTAATAGGAATTTTTAAACATGTGCTAGAAATGAGGCAATAATACCGACACCAAATGTATCCTGGTATCCTCCGTGAGGCACTCCAGTCCTGGAACTCTCTCCAGCTTTAATATACTATTATCACAAATAGTTACATTTTACAGTTTTGATCTGAAATCCTCGCTAATTTCTTACACACGAGCTTTATTCCGAAGGTTTGCTGACACAAGCCTTAATACGAAGACTAGCAGGCTTCAACATCTTACAAGAAAGGGTTTTGTTCTTCTCATAATAATATAAAGGTCTACTTTAGTACTCAATGAAAACTCTATCTCAATATATTTTCATATATGAAAGCTTTTGTATATGTAGAGATTTTTGTATATGTAGAGATATATGTAGAGATTTTTGTATATCGCTTTCATATGTCGCATCGAGTGCGAATATGTGAGAGATATATTTTTGTAAAAATATCTTGATTTTTCAAATAATAAATAAAATATTTTCGATTACTTAAAGTGGCAAAATGCGTCGCATTTGGAATTTCCAAAAACTTTATTTTACATCATGGAAGTTTAATAGTAATTTAGAACGAGGTTTTATGCAAATGTTTATTTATACGAGACATAAATTTATTCTATTTTCAAAATTTATTTAATATTAATATTTTATTATCCAAAAAACTATTTTAAAATATTGTTTTGGTTTAAATTAATTATTATGGTAATTATATTGGAAAGGCTTTATTTTAAATGGAGTTTAAATTTAATGGAGAGTTTATCTATGATTTAAATTTGGATTGGAACGATTTAAAGTTTAAATCGAATTAAATTTATATAATATTATCTATAGAGGATTTTAAATCCTCCAACTCCCTATCTAACTGGGAATTCCCACCTCCTATAAAAGGAGAGGTACTCCTCCACAAATATTTCCACAACCAATTTGTGTACCGTGCCGGTGTTAATCTTATTCCAGCTCTTGTACAGTTATTCGTCTCGTGTCGGGACACCCCCCCGGACACGACGACAACACCATAGAAACACCCACGACAACTTGCCCTCCCCGACGTCGCCCCAAACTCCTACGCCACCATCTTCCTTCCCTCATTCCGTCCTCCGAACCCAACCATCCCTACCGACAGATCACACCCCGACTACCATAAATTAGATCCAGCCACCGTCACCACTATGCCGACTCCACATCTCCTACCTCTCCCTCGACACCGCATCTCCGACCACTACCTCATTCACCACCGCCTTCGTCACCACAACCACCTGTCTTGACCACTTCCCGACCAAATCCTCCAACACCCACCGAGCACCACCACCATCAACCACACATCAAAAACAAAACCAAACTTACCTCCACCGTCCGTGTTCTCCAACGCCGCCGTCGGCCACCGATCCGAGCAGCCACCTGTTGCTGCCGTGGTGCGCAAGCGTGCTGCGCCCTCTGTCGCGCCACTCTGCGCGAGCCGGTGCTCAACCGGTGCAGCGTAGCCCGGACCTCTCCACTGTGACCGCCGCCGACACCGAGGCACCTCCGCCTTGGCCGACTCCTCCACGACACCTGCAGCCTTCCCGTGACCTTTCGCTCGCGCCAGCCGACCCTGGTCTCCGATCTCGCCGGAACCTCCGCCCCGGTAAGCTCCATCTCCGTTCACTCTACTCCTTCTCTCTCTTCTCTCTAAACTCTCAACCCACTCTTTCCCCTTTCTATCATATTAATGAGTTTTTAAAAAATTTATGGCCTTTGGGCTTCGAGAACATAGTATTTTGGTTGTTTTTTAATATAATATATGTTTGATTAATTGTTTCAAACAGTATTATATAGTATGTGATGATTATATTAATTCTACTTATGTTTATTATAGTATGGGTATTAGTAGTATATAGGAAGACATATGATTAGTGGATAATTGTTTTTAAATTAATTTATTATATTTTATAGAGAATATATATATATATATATTATATATATAATATATATATATATATATATATAATACTTATATATAATTTTCCCAATCCCAAAACAAATGGTGAATAAAATATGTGTTAAATTTTCTAGAATTATATCATTAGGCATGGATCCCATATATATGTATTCTAAACTAAGTTTAGACATATACAATATTAAATTTTTACTATTTAAAGGAAATGGCTATTCGATCAACTGAACTTTTGTTTAACAAAACTGAGTTTTAGCTCAAAAAATATTATGTATTTACCTAAAATATTTTCATCAAAAAAACATAGATTCCACCTAAAATAATATTTTTTGACATAACTTAGAGTTTTTGTAGAGAAATGACTTTTGGCTTTTAAGGTACGTTTTCCAAAAAATTATTTTTCCTAAATAAAACTAGTTTTCAATTATTGTAAGTAATTTCTAAAAATTACTATAGATGACCATCTCCACAATTTCTCCATGATTATCATCATTGACCACGACTACTCACGCGTTCCTATTTTCCCACAAATGTAGGCCATGTTCGCATGGACCTCGACTAATGGACGAAAACATGGCATCATGATCCTCGTACCACATCAGGCGACACATCAGGCAAGACACATTGCCTTTACTGTTTACTTTCTTTTCAATATCATGCATGTTTTATTCTTACCTAGTTGTTCTTCAAAACTATATTTTATGCAAATTACTATATTTTATGCAATTGGCTTAGAGTTAAGGGACTACATATGTTTAGAGCATCATAAACTGTTACGATATGCCACGGGTGTGTGTGAGTTGTGAGCCGCATATAGCTTCGATCTTGCGTATCGACCGTACATCGGTGCATACAGGCCGTACGTTAGGATATAATTGTCAATAGATTGTGTAGAAGACTTGGCAGTTATTAAGGATCAAACAGTATCGTGGAGTCGACACATGTATAGATCATGGGGGAAGGAAGGAGACAGTTATTAGCGTAGGGACTATAGTTCAGTACACACATAGATTTGGGCGATAGTGTCTCGTATGAGCGCTACTTACTGCCCCGGGGCCGATAGTGACTCGGATGAGCGCTACTTTCTGCCCATGGCCGATAGTGTCTCTTATGAGCGCTACCTACTGCCACTCTCTCTCCATCTATGCTGAACACCTAAGCTCCTGCGTAGAACGTTGTCTTCTAAAGTGCATTATTCTACCTAGAATGGTTAGGAACCTTTACTCATGTATATTTCTATTGAGCTCTTAATATTCAGTTTATGACATGATATTATGTGTGATACGTCCCTCTAAGGACCTGGTGACCTCTCCAGGTGTGTGCTTCGTGATTTCTTGCAGGTGCTCTAGCTAAGGCCATGTCTTCCTCCGTGGATTGCTCTTGGACTCGTCATTGCTTCCCTCGACCAAATATTTATTTGTACATTTCTTCTTATTTTAAATCATTGGTAGTGGATATGTCTCCGCCCAACGTTTGTACAAAAATAACTAGTTGATTATATCATTAACCTTCATATGTGGATGAGATTTAGTTTGATTATGGTTTACTACATTTACAGCTATGTATACATACGAGCCATTACTTACTCGTATGTATGCAGCTGGCATGGATACGTACCTAGTCCTTATATTTTGGGATTAGGGCGTTACACCGGCTATAGACCAAGATATTATCAATAAAACACTATTAAAAATTAGTTTAAGTAGGATATGAAGATGCGATTCATAAGATCTATGAAAATTGCTGGCACATTGGTCGCTTCAAACGGCATAACAAGGAACTCACAATCGCCATACGAGATGAAATGTCATCTTGGGTATATTCTGCTCTTTGACTCTGATCTGATGGTACCTAGACCATAAATCGATCTTCAAAAACACAGCTGCTCCACTAAGCTGGTCGAACAAGTCATCTACCTGGATAAGGGATAATTGTTCTTCATGGTGTCACCCTCACTTTTCTAAGATAGGGGTTAAAATGATAATTTTCATTTTAGAATATTTTGGAAATTTTATTTCATGAATATTAATATTTAATAATTATAGGAGTCGGGTTCGAATTTATTGCATTCCGATTTAATTCGGGACTCCGGGGAATTTTGACTTGAGTTGTGTTTAACACTTTAATTAGCCATGGCCCACCATACTTAACAATTAGGCCTAGGAGTTTGGACTAGTCCCCCATAAGTGTTTAGGCTTAATTAGGATTTTATTTAGCCTAAACTAACTCCCAAAACCGATTTAGGAGGTTAACTTAGCTGTAAGTTAAGGGAGGGGCACATGTAATAACAAGTGCCCCACACCCCCCCTTTATGGCCGACCACCCTTCCCCATTCTTTCTTCTTCTTCCACTTCAAATATCACCATCTTCTTCTTCTCCAAGTTCCTTCCCAAGTAAGAATAGGAAATCCTTGGTTTTGATCTCCAAATAAACTTCCTCTTCCCAATATTCTTCCATACAACTCTTCTCTATCCCAAGTAGTGATTCTCTAAGCTTTTGGGAGCAAGAAGTGCAAGGGTGGTCCTAAATAATTTATTTTGTTTCGGAGCCGTGTCGGAGGATTTTTGCTTTGGATCCATCCCGATAGGTACAACCTATCCTCTAATCTATTTTTTCATCATGTAATTTAGTTTAGACCCCGTAGGTTTGATCCCTGTATTCGTGTCCCTATTTGTGTCAAGTTTGAGTCCGTTTGGAGTGTCCTAGGAGAAGTTAGTGTTTGTGATTGTGTCCTTGAGTTTCCCCTAAATTTGGACACTTCTAGAATAATTTAGATTTGGCCTTTAAGTGGATAGGCACTCTTAAATTCATATATTTAGTGTGTGTGTGAGTGTGTTCATATAATATATGTATATATTATGTTATATATATGTATATATGTAGTTGTATGTAGATATGTATGTGTGAGTGTGTGTATTTGTATATAAAGAGGGGATGGAATGAGAATTTGCATGAGAGTTTAGAGAAGAGAATATATATATTTAGAGAGAGTTAGAAAGGAAGAGATAGAAGAGATACAGAGAGGATTAGAGAGGGATTAGAGAAGGGAAATGAGGGAGAAAGAGTGTGAGAAGTGAAGGGGGAAAGGAGGGAGAGCAAAACAGCAGCAGCAAGGGGGGCCAAGGGGCTGCCCCCCCCCCCCCCCCCCCCCAACACAGCAGCAGCAATACCAAACAGCAGCAGCAGCAAGCCCATTAGCAGCAGCAGTAGCACCATTCCCCCCCCCCCCTTTTGACCCCCAAATCAAACTATATATATATATATATATATATATATATATATTTTTTTTTTTTTTTTTGGGAAAAGAAGTCTTTATTGAAAATAAAAAGAGGGTAATGAGTACATCCAACCTCAGAGACAACCCAAAAAAAAAATAAAACGGAACAACAAACTAAACTAAACCCAATGCGGAAGAGAAGCAATGTGACGACACCCAGAAAGAGACTTCCGCAGCTGACGTGACACCTCTCGGATCAAAAAATCAGCATCCACAGAGCTCCCCTCATACCGGGATTTATTCCGGTTCTTCCAGAGAACCCAAATAATAGCACCAGATAAGGATCGCCTGAGATGACTGCCAGGTCCCCGCCACCATCGCATGAGAAAGGTCTTGAAGTCCCGCTGAAGACGAACCCGGAGGAAGCCACCGAAGAATGTCCAAACCCTCCTAGCAACATCCCCATGAAACAATATATGATCCATAGTCTCAACCTGTACTACCCGACAGCAAAGGCAACGAGAGGCCAGGTGGAAACCAATCCTCTGAATATTGTCGTCAGTAGGAAGACGATTGTGGCAGACCCGCCACAACAGTATGCTCCACTTCGCCGGAATACAAAGACCCCAAATATGAGAGAAAATCGGATAAGTGGGGTGTCGAGGACGACAGCTTCGCCAAGCCGCAGCGAGGGAAAATGAACTCATCTTCTCTCCCCAAGCGAGGGAATCTGGATCCGACGAGCAGCTCAGGGTAGCAGCCAAAATCCTCCGACCAACCTCCTCCCCGTAGACATCAGAGATCAACTGGAAGTTCCACCCAGTGTCGGACCAAAGGTCCCGGATGGAAAGGCCCCCGTTGTCAGCATTCCAAGCTCTAGATTCCCGGATCCTCCGTCCACGCTCTGATAAGGGCCGGATAACCACTGCCTGCTGCACCGGCCTGCCCACCCTCACCGCCAGTCTGCGGACCGACGAAGCGGACCACGCTCCACCGCCACCGCCCTATGCGTCACACCCGCCCCCCTACCAACCCCGCCTCCCCTCCCAACACCGCCCCCCTCCGTAGAATCGGCCGGCCCTGCCTGGAACGCCTGGGCCACACGTCGGCGCCCGATCCACCCGCCCAGCAGCAGCCGCCCCCCTCGGGTTCCCCCGCTCCATCGAACTCCCAATACGGAAGCCCCCCGGGATCCACGCTTCACACCTTGCCGAACCAAAACCACGGCCAAGTCTGAAGAAGATATGAGGCTCAGCTAACCTCCTACCACGAAGCAAACGCCGCCAAACATGCGAACTCTTAGAAGTCAAGAAAGCATCACAAGGGTGACGCCGCCGGAAATACTTGGCTTTCATCAAATCCACCCAGAGGCCCTTCCCGTGGCGCAGCTTCCACCACAGCTTCATCGAGAACGCATCCAACACATCAGAAAGACGCTTGATCCCGAGACCCCCTTCCGACTTGGTACGTGTAACATAATGCCATGCCATCCAACTACGCTTAGCAATTCCGTCTTTACTGCCCCAAAAGAATGCTGCGAACATCCTCTCAATCGCCCGAAGCACCGATCGAGGAGGACAACAAGCTGCCAAAGTGTACATAGGAACAGAAGAAAGAACATTTTTAATCAGAACAAGCTTACCCCCTGGCGACAAAATCTTGTTGTGCCAACCAGCAAGCTTCGAGCGGATCTTGTCCAACAAGGAGGAAAACATAGAGGCATTCCTCCGCCCGCAAGATAAAGGGCATCCCAAGTAGGAAAATGGCACCGATCCCGTGCGGAAACCAAATAGAGCTGATATAGTCCTCGCACGAGACTCTTCCAACGGCGAAGCGGTGTAAAGAGCAGATTTAGTGAAATTAATCTTCTGGCCCGACACCACCTCATAGCGAAGGAGGACCTGCTGCAAAGCCCTCAAACCACCAATGTCGCCGGAAGTAAAAATGAGAACATCGTCGGCATAAGCAAGATGAGAAATCCTCGGCCCCCCAATCGGAGTGTGATAAGATGACCGCCGATTAGTATCACCCAGGATTTTAAGGTTCCTGGATAATACTTCAGCAGCAATAAAAAGAGCTGGGGAGAGGGGATCCCCCTGTCGAACTCCTCTCGACGCCGGGAAATAATCAGTGGGAGTACCATTGAGCAGAACCGCAAAACGAACGTCAGCCAGCAAGCGATAAATAATGTCACAAAATTCCTCACAAAATCCGAATCGCCGAAGAACCCTAATAAGGAATCGCCAGTTAACTCTGTCATAAGCCTTCTGCATATCAAGTTTGATAGCAACATTGCCTCCATGATTATGCTCCTTCATAGACGCCACCATCTCCTGAGCGATAATAATGTTATCCACAATCTCACGCCCTTGCACAAATGCACTCTGCTCTGGAGAGATAATTTTAGGCAAAATATATCTCAACCTGCAAGCAATAACCTTTGAGATAATCTTGTTACAGAAATTACAAAGGCTAATCGGACGAAAATCAGATAGCGTCCTCGGGTGCTCGACTTTAGGAATAAGAAAAAGCAAGGTGTCAGAGATAGACTCCGGGAGATGGGCCCCAGTGAAGAAAAGGCCCACAGCTTCCTCCACATCCGCAGCAACAATATCCCAACAAGAAGAGAAGAACCTCCCGGAGAAACCATCTGGACCAGCACCGCTCTCCAGGTCCATGCCTCGAACAGCCTCCAATAATTCCGATCTATCGGGGATCCTGACAAGGCCAGAGTTATCCTCCGTAGAGACCAGATGAGGAATGACATCCATAAGAGCATCGTCGTCCTGGGTGGGCTCGACCCGAAATAAGGAAGAAAAGTAGGCAGAAGCCTCCAACGCAACCTCAGCTTCCGAGCCCGTTGCCGAACCATCAGCCCGAATAATCTTCAGAATAGCCGCCTTCCTCTGCCGACTACGGGTGCAAGCATGGAAAAAACGGGAATTCTTATCGCCCTCCAAGTCCCATTTGAGTCTGGCCTTCTGTTTCCAAAAGGACTCCTCAATCTGAACCCGGTGCTTCAACTTGGCCACCTTCTCCATCCAGGAAGCTCTTCCACGCTCAGACGGAAATCGGTCATAGGCAGCTTCCGCTTCAAGAGCCGCGTCCTCCGCCTGCTTGACCTCCTGGAAGACATCACCAAAAGTAGCTCTACTCCATCCAGATAACACCTGCCCAACAGTCCGAAGGCGCATACCCAGGCGCTCAAGAGCATCAGAATGCCACGACGACTCCCACGCCCGGGCAACCACCGACAGAAAATCCGGGTGAGACGCCCAGAAATCCAGAAATCTGAACCCCCGGCGCTGAAACGACGAAACCGGCAAGCAGGAGATGAGAAGAGGGGCATGGTCAGACTCCGCCCGGTTGAGATGATCACATGAAAGAGAAGCACCATCAAGCCAGCTCCCAGTAGCAAGAACCCTATCCAACCGAGATCCTTGCCGATTGACACCCGACTGTCCATTCACCCAAGTAAAAGAATTCCCTCTGAAACCAACATCCGAAAGACCAGCCGCCAGCTGAAAATCCAAGAACTCCGCCATCGCAACTGAGTCAGGAGGCAAACCCCCAAACTTTTCTTCCGGGGAGGCAATGATATTGAAATCCCCGCCCACTGCCCAAGGTAGAGTAGGCCCCCTTGCTTGAACATCAAGAAGGTGCCGCCATAACGCCTCCTACGTAACCGGGTCCCTGCACCATGGACAACAGACAACCGCACTGGATCCGAAAAGCAACTAATAGAAAGCTGAACGGAAAGGGCCTGATCACAGGACTCAATAAGATTAAGCCCAATGCCAGGTTTAGAGAATAACCAAATATTACCCTTATCATTTGAGAAACTAGCATCAAAACCCCCGCAATTGATATAGGAAGCTTAGAGGAGATCACCTTTGGCTCTATAAGGGCAAGCACCTGAATGGAATGGGTCCGATACAAAGACCTGAGACGGAAAAGAGTCGCTCTGTTCGCCGTCCCTCGAACATTCCATATGAGGAATTTAACCATCGACCCTCAAGAGGGCCCGCCTATCCCGGGAAGCATGTGACCGAAGGAGCCGGTCCGACTGGGTCGTCGTCGCCCTCCTTCTCCGCCCAGGCGCCTTCTTGAAAGGCACCATCTGCCACTCATCTACACGAGCCGCCAATGAAACTATGGAGGAACTACCATCAGGTAAGGAAACCGCATCATCACTCTGCGGAGGATCATCTGCCCAAGCCAAAGGAGTGGGCTCCTCCCAAACCACCAAGCTACGCTCCTCGACATCCGAGCAAGATGCCAGGACACCCTGTCCCAACTGGCTGTGGATAATAACCGGAAAATCCGGGAGAACGACCGGTGGAACGCCATGAGCAGGACCCAACTGACCATCTAAACAAGACCCCGGGGCGCTACGTCCCACCTGCATGGGGCGTACAACATCTCGCCATAATTCCAGCCCACGCATTGAAGATTCCCCCACGTGCCAATTAGGAGGAGCAGAACACGCTCGATTATCTTCAATACGCCTCAAAATAGGATGCGAGGATACAGAGCTAGAATCACGCCCCTGAACGCGCCTCCACTCCTGTCGTAACCCCTTGCCCTTCTCGTACCTTGATCTGCGCCGCCGTCGTCCCCTGGTGGCCCTGCTAGCAACCGACGGCTCCTCAGCCACAGCAGCAGGAGAGGCGATCGCACCAGCCGCACTCACAACCACCGGCCTCGACCCCACCGCGACGAAGGTGCCACCGCCTGCTTACGACCACGCGCATCCACAGAATGACCATGTAGGCCACAAGCAACACAATAGAAAGGAGTACTCTCATAAACGACCGACTGCGAGCGTACGCCATCTGGGAGTTGGAAAAAAACCTCCTGGTGCAGCGGCTTGCTGGCGTCCACATCAACGAGGACCTGGCAACTCCCGGCCTGGAGAATGAGGCCGTAGCACGGTCTGTAAAAACGGTGTGCCAATACCCGATGCGATAGAAAGAACCGCATTAGTATCAAACATGCAATGAGGAAGCCCGGGAAAAGCAACCCATATAGGAACACGAGGGTCCTCTCTCTCCGGCGAGAAGTCCACCGAGGATCTAAACAGCATCATCGGAACACGTCCAATGAACCAGCATCCCTTAGAACGAAGTCGAAGGAAGTCGCTCTCAACATGAGGCCGGATAAACATGGCGATCATCAATGGCTTTAACCTCAATGAGACCCCGGAACCCCCGCGAGAAAAGTTTCTTTTTAATAGTCTCGATCGAGAGTCTCCGACGAGCAAATTTACCAATAAGATCCAACTTGCAAGGCGTGGTGAGCACAGCCATGTCCGATGGAGAAAACACAGCTACTTTCCGTCCGTCAATCTCAATGGCCGACGAAAGTCAATCCTCGAAGGCCCACCACAGGGGCCGACGTCGAGCTGCCCACCGCTGCCGTAAGTCCGACCGGCCAAGCCAAACCTATGTTCGCCAACCTCCAGCCCATCCGCCGAGAGCAAACCCGCGCCGAAACCGTCACCAGCCGAACCACCCGCCGCCAGGCAGGGGCCATCCGCGGCCAAAGCAGCCGCGTTCGCCGAGGAACCGGCTCCAGCCCCGCTCGCCGGAGAGCCCGCTCCCACCCGATTCCAAAGCAGCGGCCGTCGCCAATACCGCCTGGAGACCCGTGGCCGACGATGGACGGCCACCCAAGGCCGAAGTCGGAGGGGGTAGGGGGCCAGAGGCCCCCGCCGATGGTTCCATACAGGGAAACCTCAGAATCGCCAAAGGAGGAGCTCCGTAAATCACGGGATCGCCCAAGACCTTCGATCAATATATATTATATCATATATATATTATATATTAATATATAATATATATATATATATATATATATATATATATTAGCTATATATATACCTATTTAGCGCACAAAACTAACCCCTAAAACTAGTCCTAAGTATAGGTTAAAAAGTGAAATTTAGTGAGTGAATGAAGGGGTTGTGTGAGTGCGTGGAGAAGGGTGATTTTGAGTTCCGTGATTCGGAACGCGTCCAAACTTGAAGGGGACCTAGCTAATGTGAATTAGATTTTGTGGGTAGGCTCCTAGGTTGAAACCGGGATTGCGTGTGGGATTAGGAGAGTGGTATCATGCGATACCATTATCTTGAGATATTCAAGATAACGGGTAAACGACCAATACGGACCGTAAGTTGGACTGGATGTCCACTTACCCTAGGGAACTTGGTAGGTAATGGTTGTATAGGCTAGTACCCTACTACCCTAGGAAGCCCGGAGTGAAATTCCTAAGGGAAGGCCACTTGGCGTCAAGTTAGAATGGTTTAAGGGTATGTGTATTAAAGGGATAATCGGGTAAATTCAAGATACGGGGTTCGGGTATTCGGGTTGACTTGAAACTTAGGTGACTTGTTAGGTACATCCTACAAATGTAATTTTTGAACCAATTTTAGCTCGGTTGACCCAGAGTTAACTTTTTACCCAAAAGTCAACGATGAGTCAACACTTTGCCTAATTTTGACCAAATCCAAACTAGAGTTGACCAGTTAACCAAAAGTCAACTGTTGGTCAACATTTGACCAGTTTGACCTAGGGTTGACCTAGAGTTGATCAGAGTTGACCAGGGTTGACCAGTTGACTAAAAGTCAACTGTAGGCCAACTCTTGATCCCATTTGATTTGCCTTGACTTGTTTTGACTTGCGATGACTGGTATGACCTAGAGTTGACTTAGTCTGACTTAGATTGACTTGATATAACTTGATTTGACCTAGATTGACTTGACATGACTTAGTATGACTCAGTGAGACCTAGTTTGACCTAGATTTCATATCATTCATAAATCATTCATAACTTGTTAAACCTAAATTAACATGAAATATCTCATCTATTAGGTCTCTGATTACCACTCTGAGCATTGATATACCCTACAGCTCAGGACAGCAGATGAGTACATTCACTGATAGTTTTTATTATTTTGATATCTGCTATATCCAATTCAGTCGTAGTGTCTTACTTGATTCCCAGTCACGATAGTTCACGGACTAGTATATGTTGGATTACGGCATGAGATATTGTTCCTAGATTTCTGGGTATATTGGTACACTTCCTGTCTTGTTCCTTGTACTTGTATAGACACCGATTTCTAAGAGGATTTGCAACCCTCTTACGGAATTACGTGCCATGACGTCATGTCCACAGATCCATTTTACTATTCGGGGATGGGGAATTATTAGGGGCTATGTGATCCAAGCTACCCTGTCACTATCCTTGTGCTTGTGCCACTCCCCCTCACGTAGGGTGTAACGAGATTCCCATTTACCTTGTACTCGTTATCCAGGTTGGCCGACATGACTCTTCGTTGAGGTCACCGCAGATTATCGGGCCAAGTGGATAGCCTATCCTGTCACTTATCCCAAGCCGATCACATAACGCTCAAATAATTCAAGGCATATTTTATTTATACTTATCTTATCATATATCCTGTTCTGTTCTATATTTAGTACTTTCTCACCATGCTATGATATTCAGTTACTCACATGTTCTATATGCCTTTATATTGTACCTTGATTGGAGACTAAGTTCTGCTCGGGAGAAGAGTTACAGCCCCGGTCCTTGTTTGGTTTAAGGGTTGTAACTCAGCTTCCGAACGGTTCCCAAGTCTTCATATATCTTCGTCTTGTAGTTCATTATACTGTCTCTTATAGAATTTGCCATTCACATGGAACTGCTGCTAGTGCTTGTACTTGCTCATTTTCCTGACAGGATACCATTATGATATATTACAGATGACTCTGAGGCAGACTGCTCGACCTATTATGGGCTCGAGCTAGATGGAGTAGTCCAGGACTGTGGCCTTATAGTAGAGCCACTAGACTTTGTACTCCCAGAGTAGTGTAGATTAGCTAGGTTGACTGGACTGCAATCCAGCTAGCATTATCAGACTGTAGCTTTCTATGTTATATTTTGAGACCCTTTGATGTTGTATATATCTGGGCTTGTGTTGGACACTAGACTTATTTACTATTTCATCTATCATATGTTTCCTTCTGTGCTATCTACCTTAGTTTTATTCTGTGATTGAGACTGTATTACTATGTCACCTCCATTCGAAGCGTATATACTGTACAGGTACCTTTATATTGTTAGTCGTAGTATTACAGACATTATATACAGCGTTCTACCGCCGATACTGCGGCGTAGGTTGGACGTACCCGTGCTCGTGCCCCTCATAAGGGTGCGGGTCGTGACACATGGTCACCACGTTAAGCTGACGATAGTCAATGATCGTACGCGATGAACCATCATTCTTCTTCACAAGAAGGGCCGGAGCTCCCCAAGGCGATCCACTAGGACGAATAAATCTCTTGATCCTATGCTCCTCAATAGACTGATACATCACCAATAACTCTGAAGGAGACATCCTGTGGACCTTCACTGACACTGGTTCTGCTCCAGGAATCAAATTAATATAATACTCAATCTCCAGAACTTGAGGCATACCCGGAAGCTCCTCGGGAAATATATTAAGAAACTCACAAACTACTATGGGCAACTACACCTCCTCGGCTACTGCCATCTACCTGACCACAGTGAAGACTATACCTCGCCTCTAGAGAATAAGAACCTCTCCTTATCCGGAACACGAAAGACAACCTTGCCAACATGGCAATCTATCGTAGCGTGTCAAGCACTCAACCAATCCTTACCTAGGACGACATCATAATCGCCCATAGGAAACTCTATCAACCTCGAAGAAAACTCTCTTCCGCACACTATGACTCGACACGAGGCATAGACTCGGTCTACTCCTACGGGACCGTTACCAGAAAGTATATTCAACCTTACAAGTAAAGACTTTGGCTCCAAACCAACTCGCGCAAATCATGCAATATAAACAAATGCAAAGTACCAGAATCAAATAAAGCTAAAGTTGAATGAGAGTGGACGAGAATGGTACCTATGACCACCTCTCTTGCTGCTAACTACTACAAGAAAATATGGTTTCTGTGACATAAAAAGTTGTCACAGAAGTTGTGAAACTCGTCTCAACATACAGTGACGACTTAGTTTCATTGCATATACCTCCGTAGCTAAAAGAAAAAGTGACGACTAAAATATGGTGTCACCGAAAGTTTTCAACTGTGACAAGCACATGTTTTCACTGATCGTATATTTTTTATTGTGTCACTAAATTTTTCTCCATGAAGAATCCATGTTGTGTAACTCTTATTAAATCTATTTTTAAACAAGTGCAGCTTAACTTCAACTGTAGGTTTTAATTCGGTGTTCCTACATTTTTTATAAGAATACCTAATTCTTCTATTAACTCCTTCTTGACTAGATGTTAATCCAATAAATGCAGCAATCCCTTCTCTGTATTAAGTATTCACTCTATTATCACTTTTTATCCACTCTCTGTTCATCATCATTTCTCTATATTTTATAATAAGTAAAAAACCAAATATAAGTAAATCACAAAACTTCAAGAAAAAGGGCAAATATTGTATCAAAGTTGATCTCATGGAGGACTATGACAAATTAATAGAGAGTTATATGTTAAATAATAAGAAATGTAAGATTCCCATTATTATTTTCTGTAAATACATGGGGGCATAGTATTGACTTTATTTCATGATTTTTATCTCAATCATATATTTTATCTCAAATAGGATTGACATTATTCCATCTCAATCATATATTTTGGCCATCAAAATCAAGCATGTAGTTCATCTCTCATTTTTTTGGTATTCATGTATGTTTTTGGTAAGTAGAAAGCAAAATTTTGTCAATACCTTGGTGCACAACTTAGTTTTCTCTATTACCATGGTGCAATCCACTCTTCCTGCTGCCCGTGTGCAGTCCACTACTCTATTTACTGCCAAAACATGGTCTGTTCAGGCCGTTGCTGAGGCGCAGTCTACCCATGTTGCTGCCAAGGCACCACAAGTAGCCTATATTACTAGGGTGCAACCAGTAGCCCGTAGTGCTATGGCGCAACCCAAGCAACCAGTGACTCAGGTGCAGTCTGCTGCTCTGGCGCAACCTAAGGGAACTAGTCTTTTGGCTATTCCCTCTCCCAATTCTCAAGTTCTAAACTTGGAGAAACAATGCTCTAGTACTAACACTAGACAGAACAAAGGGAAAAGTCCTTTGACATTTCCTCAACTGGCGCAACCTGTGCCTAAAGTGTTCCCACAACAGAACATAGAGGAACGCTTCTTAGCTAACCCTCCACAAAATAAAAGAAAGCACCCTTTGGTCTTTTCCAAAGCTTCCCTGGTCTATGACTCAGAGGAAGATATATCATATTCTATTCCTTTAAACAGAGGTCTTCGGATCTCTGATATCGGAAAGGATACTGATCAAAGAGGCATCTTGCCTACCCCTATGGGGTCTAGTCAAGATCTTCCCACCTTGCAAATTTTAAGATCTAAGCAAGGAAAATTGAGGGTATCACAAACAGAGACACCTAGAGCAGAATTTTCTGATTTACGCGCTTATCTCAATAGGCGTCAACCAGTATCAACTTTGGTGAAATATAAGAACCCTATGCCAAAGGCCAATCTGTACCAGAAGGCAAAGTTTGAAAAGAAGGACCCAACCACTTATGCTAATGAGTTGAGTACATCTTTGTAAACTCAGGGAACTAAACATCTGAAGAATATGAGACATGTTCCTAACATCATTAAGGAATATGTTCCTCCGACTTCTTCTCATCCTGTAGTTGTAACTGATCTTCGGCAACGTCTTACACAAAGACGGAAGATTACAGGGATGTCTTCCTCACCTCTAAATCACTCTTCAAATCGCCATTGCCTTTATGAAGTCGTCATCAACTGTTGTTGCCAATCGTCTCGACGATCTGTCTTCGATCGTCTGAACTATGCTTCAACTCCCGAACATATAATAGAAGATTAAGACGAGCTATTATATGCTTCTGTTAACATGACTTCTCAAGACACTAGGATGGAAAACGTCCAAGACGTAATTCATCCCGTAATCCCAGTCAACAATACTTGGATCGGATTTATGCATCCAGTGAAGGTGTATTTCAATACACTAGATCAAGAAATCGATATTTGAACCAAGGTATCTTTAATCAAGAAGATCTCTTCATCGCTCATGTAGGAGAGGACTCTTTTTTGGAATTTGATGCAGATAGTAAAAGTTTTAAGCAGACTATCTCATCAATAGCATCAAGAGAAGTGACGGTATATACCATTACGAAAGATCAAGATGCCTCTACTTCAACCAGTCAGGAGCAACAAATTGTTATACTAGAAGACAAATTGAAGACCATGGCAGAAATGGTTGCAAGTATGCATACAATAATTGTGGCTCAACATGCAGTGCCACCGATTATAAACCTTGCTACAAATCCTGAGCTCATAGCATCTTCTGTACCTGTTAGTCTGGGGGGTACCACCTCCTCAGGTTGCTTCTGTGCCAATTCAAGCTGATCCTAGTCAGCAGGTACTGGGGGTGGTAATTACCCCGTTGTTCCTCCTTCTAACACCTCTAACCAGTCCACCAATTCCCAAACATCAGAGGATTCCAATAAGGCTATGAAACTCTTACGTACTCAGTTTGAGGCCTTCAAGCAGAAAGATGGTCTACAAAGATTAGGCATAAAGCAACCATATCCTACAGAGTGGAAGGAGGTTCCATTCCCTCCTAAATACAAGCTTCCGACTATTATGTTGTTTGATGGCAGCACTTCTCCAAATCAGTACATTAATCACTTTGAAGTGATGACTGACCAATTACAGCCAAATGATGCTCTCCTTACCAGAGTGTTCATTGGTTGTTTAGCTAGCGCAGTATACGATTGGTATCGTAGCTTGCCTGATGGCTGTATCATTTCTTTTGCTGGTTTCAAGCAAATATTCTTGGAACAGTTTTATGAGGGAGTCAATGACATGACAATGTCTACCCTCATTAAGATTAAACAAAGGCACAATGAATCCACGAAGAGTTTCATTGAAAGATTCTGCCGAGAGGCACTCAAAATGCCTTTAGAAACTCTATCTGCTGTAACAATAGACACTTGCAAATTAAACTTGTTGCCTATTATCAGTATGTGGACGGGACACAATTCCAGGATTGACCTTCTTTCATTGTGAATGCCAAGACAGCTGAGGTCAGCGCCAAAAAGTTTAAACAGTTAGGAGTTCAGATGATTCATCCTAACCAAGACGAATATTCTACACCCGGGAGTAATAATAGCCAGAATAACCGTAAGGGTAAAGAAACAATGGCCATCAATCTCAAGGGCAAGGAGTCTTTGGCTGTCAATATCACTCAGACAGCACCCACTCCATCAGCACCACCGCAGAAGACAACACGTCAAAAGGAAGAGTATTCTTTCGATAAAGATGATACTTTGAGCATTTTCGATTGCTTGATCAAAAGCAATAAGCTTTAACTTCCAGAGGCAAAATGGCCAGAAGAAGTGGGTAAACCGATCACCCTAAATACTGTGTTTATCACAGATTTATAGGGCATCCAACCATAGCATGTTATGTACTCAAAGGTAAAATCCAAGAGTTGTTCAACTCTGGAGCAATCACTCTTCAGCAGGACAATCACTCTTCAAAAGGACGAGAAGACGGTGATTACTAATGTCATTTCTGTACAATTTGGTGACTTTCCCCTACAACTTGTACAAGATGGTGTTGTCCCCATTCCAAGGACTACTCTTGAGATCGTGAATCTTCTACCTCCTCAAAATGAAGGTCTTGTTCCGCTGTCAACTGACAGAGGAGAGATTATATGGATTCATCCAGATCTGGTGGCAGATTTTGAAACACTTTCCTCTTCTAAGCAGAAAAAGCACTCCAAATCTAAATCTAAAAGCTGCAACATGGTATCCTTTGAACCAGTAGCAGAAGAAGAAATTCTAATAGGCACTAGATCTGGAAACCCTATCTTCGGGAATATCCCAAAAATCAAAAGAATCCTGCTCCATCTCCTGATGCTCCTCCTACATCATCTTCTCCTACTGAGAATATACCATCTACATCCCCACCGGTGGTTGAACCATCTCCTCCTAAACCAACATCAGCAGACAAGGGAAAATAATTTGTTCGCTTTGACAAAGCACTGAAGAAGTTCTCATCTCTTGGACTTGAAAAGCCTTACAATTTTGACATATTGGCTCAATTGGCCAATACTCCAGCAAGATTGTCAATCTTTGAACTCTTACGTCTCTCAAAAGAAACTCGAGAGACGTTAAGTGAAGCCTTGATGCAGGCTGACGCTTATCTTACTCTTCTCAAGAAGCCTGAAAAGGAGCCAGTCAGCTGTGCACATTGTCATAGTGTATTTGAATTGATGCCCAACATTACTTTTATACAAGATGACATACTGTTAGAAGACAATCATCATGATCGTCCTCTCTATTTCATGGGGTATGTGGATGCCATGAAAGTCGATCGTATTCTGATTGACCCAAGGTCCGCACTTAGCATCATACCGAAGTCTTTACTGGATGCTTTAAAGATCCCAGTGCATAACCTTTCTACAACTATCACTACCATCCTGGGGTTCAATCAAGGAAGAAGTGAACCTTTGGGAAAGATACGCCCCAAAACTTCAAATTGGCAATCTTCGTACAAATGTAACTTTCTACGTTATTGACAATCATGGCACATACAATGCTTTGTTAGGAAGGCCATTCCTCCATGAACACAATATTGTACCTTCTACTCTCCACCAATGTTTCAAATATGTGGATGGTAATGGAGAAGTCCAAAAAGAGGTTGCAGATATGAATCCTTTCAATGGAGTTGAAGCATACTGCAACGATTCTCGCATGTACAAGGAGGAATTCATGAAGGTGGTACTGGCAATGGACACAGTTGAAGAACAAAAAAATGTGCCGAATAATACTCTGGTGATCCCGGTCAAAGGACGTACCTCCTGTCCTTAGTCTTCAAAACCACTGACTATCTATCTTCCTTCCCATGAGAAGCAGCCCAAGGGTGATAGTCATGAACAAAGGGAGCTCACCTCTTCTGAGCCGCTTGTAATCGATCTTTATTGCAAGAAGCCCCCTCCTCCTTCTCTTTCTTCTTCTCATTCTCTTATCATCAATCTGACTAAGCCTGCTAAGGCTAAAGTTCCTATTGTAAATCATGGTGTAAAAATTAATAAAGCATCTCCTTTGCAGTATACTGATGTCTCTTACCATTCTTGGTGTTATTTGGATATATTAGATAGTTTTAAACTACTTACAATAGAAGTCGTATCATCTCTACGAAATGTGATATCACTGGATTCAATACAAGAGTCGTACTTCTTAGTACCAGCTAGAAAGAAGGATAAAAAGCCTATATTCTTCAATAAAAGAGAGGAACCAAAAATCATGCTCTATAATAATAATAGAGATGATACAGGAAGGCTACAATTACGCTGCTATAGTCCACAATCCAAAGCAATCATCCGCAAAATGGGCTATAATTTCAAAACTGGTCTCAACAACGGTAAAGAAAGATGAACTCTTCTTCGTATTGCTATTCCAAAAGGAAAATCACAACAATACCACAGTAAAACAAAACGGGGACTAGGTTATGCTTCACCACTTCCAACTCCGGAACCTTCTGAATCTGATGAAGAAGAACGATCTAACTCTTCTGATTCTATCTCATAGGATTCTGATACCAGCATTGGTCATGTTCATAGGGTGATAGTATCTTCTAACATGGTGTCTGTCGAATTTGCGAAAGATGACGAAGATGACATTGAAGAAGCTCCTGAAATGGACCCTTGGGCATAAAGGATGGACAATCAGTGGAAACTTTGTTTTAAACAACGAGAGCCACCTACTGAAGATCAATTAGTCCAAATCGATATTGGAGAGAAGGGCGTATCACGACCCGCCTTCATTAGCAAAAATCTCTCAGAGGATGATAAATAAGAATTAATTCACCTTATTCATGAATATATTGATGTCTTCGCCTGGAGTTATGAAGATATGCCGGGATTAGATTCTCAAATTGCAACTCATAAGCTTAATATCTTGCCGAATACCAAGCCGGTCAAACAACAACAGTGGCGATTCAAGCCTGAAATAATGGATGTAATTGATGATGAAGTCAAAAAGCTTATAGCTTGCGGTTTTATCAGAGAAGAATAGCATCCTGACTGGGTAGCCAACGTTGTACCAGTTCTGAAGAAGACCAGAAAGGTTCGAGTTTGTATAGACTTTCGGGATCTTAATGATGCTTGCCCTAAAGATGAATTTCCTCTCCCAATTACTGATGTCATGATCGACAATACATGTGGATTCGAACGAATTTCTTTCATGGATGGGTTTTCTGGATATAATCAAATTCGGATGAATCCTGAAGATGAAAACCATACTTTGTTTCATACTCCTCGTGGAGTGTATTGTTATACAGTCATGCCATATGGTCTTAAGAACGCAGGTGCAACTTACCAGCGGGCTATGAGTACTATCTTTCGGGATCATCTACGAAAGACTGTCGAATGCTATGTTGATGATATTGCTGTCAAAAGTCATGTCAAGGAAGATCACATTCAAGATTTAAGAACTATCTTCAATCTAATGCGCCAGCATCATTTCTTCAAAAATTGATGTGACTGTTCATTCATTCAATTTTTTTGACTTATCATTCATTTGACATTTATTGTCTTTTGTTTTAAATAATATGAATTCACGTCCTTTACACCTCTAAATTTGATTATTTATATCAGCAACTTGTCACGTCCTTATTACCTCTGATAAAGTTGTCTATTGAAATAATAGTATCGTTAAACTTTATATTCTGCCACGTCCATATTACCTCTGAGCAGAGATAATAAATATTGTTATTTTCTAAATCATGAAATATATCATGTCCAATACCTCTGAATATATTTTTTATTCTATCACTTATATCTATAACAAGATATGCAATAAGTAATGGAACCTCATAAAAAGTCTTTACTATTTCTTTCTGCAAAAGAAGAAAAAAGGTACATTGTAGAAAGAAACAACAAAATTTGCCCATTTTTACTCCGAAGGATAGATGATAAGTTCTGCAATTTGTTTCTTCAAAATTTGAACTCTTTCATCACAAGAATCTAGCACTCTCTGCCTAGCTTCAACTCGTCCTGATTCAGGATCGAAAGGTTGTAGAGCAGCAGTTCGACGTGTTAGCCCTTCATTCTGAAGACGTTCAAATTCCTTCTTCTGGTCCTTTAAAATTTCCACCTGATCAACAGCAGATTGGTACAATTAATTTTCTTGTTCTATGTTCTGCATAGTAGTTTGGAGTTCTGCCTGAAGTTGAACGATTTTGGCTTCTAGATCAGCAGCCTTTTTCTCTTCCTCTGTAGCCTTAGTGTTATGACTTTCAGCAATAACAGCTACATCATAGATTTGAATGTCTAGCTCAGAGAATTGTCTAGTAAAAGCTAGGAGGAATGTTTCAAAATTAGCTTTACTAATTTCAGCTTCTTGAACCATGGTTTCATATTCCGTGTTTACTAGTGGCTCGATATCTCCTCTTTTCAGCTCCTTGTAAGCCTTAATTGAACTCTCTAGCTCATCCAAAATATATTCCAAAAATGAAGCTTGGGCTTCGTCTCCTTGACTACGGATGCCTTCGATCAAGAATGTAGTAGGAGTTCTAACGGTACTGAAAGGGACATCCTCTCTCTCTATAACTCTATGAACTAAGGGTTCCAGAGACGTAAAGAAGACTCTTTTGAAAGAGGTCACCACAAATTTTTTAGTTTCCAGGGCTCCTGGAGTGGCTACTATGTTTGCATAAGTCTTCACAGCTTTAGCAGGTGGAGGTACTTTATCTGGAGCACTAATATGAGAAGAGCTTCCCTCCCCGGCTACAGTTCCAGTGGGTGCTTCTGCAAATCACATATATCATTTATGTTGATAACATATAATGCTAAAGACGCTATGACAAATCGTTCATACTGGAAAATTTACCTGAGCTGAGTACATTATGAGGAGTCTCAATAGCTTTAACTGTCTCAAACTGAAGCTTGGATAGAGTCTCTGCAGACATGGTAGCCTGACTACTCCCTGCTCCCGATTCAGTTGGAGGTGGCAGAGTTACTGGAGTTTCATTTACTAATTCTGTTGCCACCTTAGACATTTCAGGCTGCTCAGTGGTCGTGGGTTCATTAACTTCAGGAAGATTGACATGTTCCTTATCATGAACCACATCCTCTTCGTCTTCAGCAATTGAAGGATTTTCATCACCTGGGACTTCTTGTGATGATGGTGCATTCGCTAAAGTTTATTTTTCTTTAGTAATACTGTTCCAATCATCATCATAAGTTTCATCATCAAAATTGCAACCGTTCAATGCATCAATCACTGCCTCTCCTGAATGAGTAAATACTTGAGCTTGTGAAGTATCTTGTGGAGGTAAATCCTGCTTTGGAAATGAAGCTTTTGGACTCTCGGGAGTTGGGGAAGGAATTGTTATCCCTGCTGCAGTAAGTACATTGGCAGAAACATATACTGTCATGATGGTGGTAGGTGGATGGACATCTGTTGAAGTGACCAATATAAAATAGAGCAATTTAGACATATATCTTTGATAAAAAATTAACATATGAGAATATGTCGCAATTTTGATATTACCTTCTTGAGATGGTCCTTCTTCATCAATTATCAATTTCCTTCTGACTTCTTTGGGCATTGAAGCGCCTGGCTTTGCAGCAGCTCCAACACGATCACCCTATGTATCAATTAAAGAAGAAGAAGTTTCTCCCTCTATGATTTTCTTTGACCTCCGAATAGAAGGAGTGAGGTCTTTTTCTCCAGAGGAAGAACTGAGAAGCAACTATTTGGATTGAGAACGAGTTGTTCTCGTAGTCGCTGGTTCATTGATAACTAGTGACGTTCTTTTCTTCTTCTTCGGAGCCCTTGGAGAATTGGATGGATTATCTCGCTGAGGAGAGGACGTCGTCTCCTTAGTTTTTCTCTTCTTCAAATCTTTAACAGGAGATTTTTCCTTCCGCACCTTTATGGATATGTCTAGAGGATCTTGAACTAGATCAACATAGTTCATTAACATTGATGCCTCCAGAGGTTCATCGGCAGGACCTTTGTCTTCTACATCCCGAAAAGACTGAAGAGTACATTTTCCTTGTTTAAATCTCTTTTCAGTTGCAAAGTTGTATGCAGGATGGAAGTTTTCAGCAAATGTGTTCGCTGAAGTATAGAAGTTTGCGTATGAATATAACATGCGTGGACCTTGTGGAAGTTTGTAAGGCATAGAAAAGATAGCTTTTGTGCCCCGGACGTTGTAATAACTCCAAGCCCTAGCCCCATCAATGAGATAACCTTTGGCTTGTAGACAAGTGATTACATTACCTACATGAAGCTGATCGTACCCGAACTGTCGTGCAAATCGACTCGACAAATACGGTTCCAAGTAGCAATCTTCTTCGAATCTATAGACCAAGTAAGAAGGTCGGATTACCTTAATCCATGAAAAGTTGTTTGGGCTTAAACAAAGTGTTTCTTCACGTAAGTCCATCATTTGTAGAGGCATAGTTTCATACCCTGAAGGAGGTCCAATACACTGGAAATACCATCATGATCCATGGTTCAAGGCAAGTCAGGACTCTAAAAGAGCAGTATATTTCCAATGAGCATTAGCAAAATGCCCGATGAAGTCTCCATCAGTAGCTCCCATATCCAGGTCCATCAAACAAGAATGGTGTAGCAATAACCATCCGAACAAATAAGTATATGGCATTTCAGTACGGGGAAAATCCGACCAAGCATCCTTATCTTTCAGCATAGTGTCCACAAAAGAACGCAATCCTGCGTTCAGGCGGCAGGTCATGGCTGATAAGAGATCCATCTTGTATCCAAACACAAGACGTATTGCCGCGAACAGAACACCTCGATGGAACCTGTCAACTGCACTGGCTCCCGTAACTACAAAGCGCCGTAGCCATAAAGATAGAAAGCCTGCCAACTGGGCTTCTGGAGACATAGGTCTGTAATCCTGTCTAAGATAACTCTGGAGAACATCGCCAGTCTTAAACAGACCTGAGTCCTCATTCAAGGTGACATCCCCATGATCATGTTTTTTCCATCAGATATTGCATATCACTCTTATCAAAAGGTTCAAAGAAACGAGGAGTACAGGCTTGACTATCCAGTGGCTTGTCCTCCCACGCATGACCCAAGAACAGATATGGCATCCTTTTAGTGATATAGCAAGTACCTACAGTGGCACTTTCGTAGTAGAGTGAGCAGATTTTGTAGTGACACAGCAGCTCTTGGAAAACTGTGATCATTTCGGGATTCTCCTTTGCCAGAGCATCTAATTTATCATTTGTGGGTACATATTCTTCATATGGGTTATCACCCATTGGTAGATGAGAGATATGTTCCATCTCGTTAAGAGCAAATCCCATATCTCTATGAGGCATCATGAAAGTCCCAGTGCTTATTATATCTCTCTATTAGAGCCAAGAACATATGAGGGTTCGGGTGAATGCCATATACTGTAGTGTAAATGGCATTATAGAGACACAGATCAATGAGCTTGTCTTTAAATTCCTCCAAAATCCATATAGACAAGCTACTCCAGCGCTTCATGTAATGCCCCAGAACCAGAATACTGGAGAGCGGAGGCGTACATAGCCAGCTACGTATATTAAAGTGCAACCTACCTCGCTATACGGTCATGGCTGTCTAGATACATGAGGGTTTAACTACAAGCCAACAGTCTGCTATGGTCATGAATAAGCCTATTGTCTCAATCTCAAGCAAGCAATAATAGTTACAAGATGTCAGAGCACCAAATATATAAAGCAAGGCATCCCATACATTACATATTGGATGATCATGAAGCTAGTCGTACAAAATGCCAAGACTAGCAAGAGTTCAGTCATACATGATCAACCCTAAGATCTGTCAATCATGTTACAGCCCGTAGGCAGACAGTAAATAAAGGTGCAATACCAGCTAACACGTGCTCGCCGGCTAAACGCCTCAAAAGAATAATTTTTACAATAAAGTGGGAGGACAAAAAGAAACCCACTCATTGCCAGGGTTACGCCTGGTGGTCACCATCTGGCTGGAAGACAGGTGGATCCTCTGGTGTTGCTCTGATATCTGGCCACACAAAACCAGCTGGGTCAGACCCCAGAAAGAGCAAGTGCCACAAAGGAGGCTTCACTTAGGAACTAAAACCAGCATATCACAATAGAATATTAAAAATAAATAATAAATAAAGAACTGATAATAATAGAGATAACAACAGTAAACTGAGTACGAAAAAATCATTCAAGTAGCCAGGTCACAACCCTTACACCAAACAAGGACCGGGGTTGCAGCCCTTCACCTGAATAGAAACCTGTCTCAAATACTATTGGTACAGTGAAGACAATAAATGAAGAGATGACACAGAACTGCTCCGGGGGCCAGGTTACAACCCTTAAACCAAACAAGGACCGGGGTTGTAACCCTTCACCTGAACAGAACTGGACCCCTGATCTTTATTGCTAAGGCCAGTATAAATAATCATGGTATTAAGGTAAGGTAAAACATGACGAACATGGCATGGAGTTGAAATAAGACAATAACGAAAAGAGAACACAGAACTACTCCGGGAGCCAGGTTACAACCCTTAAACCAAATAAGGACCGGGGTTGTAACCCTTCGCCTGAACAGAACTCGACCCCCGATCGTTATTGCTGAGGCAAGCATCAATAATTATGTCATGTCACAATCTTGCACAGAATCAGGATAAGACTAAGCTGGAATAAACTCCATCCAATCAATCACGACCAATCAAGAGTACGGCTTGATACTTTTAACTAACTAGGGTTATCACAGGCCTAGTTACTAGCAAGATGCAATAAGATTATTCCAACAGCCACAAGTCCTGCAGACCATCCGATTATCCAGGTCGAATGTCTATTTATGAAGAATGCAACACATGACTGTGTACTGGAAATGTGCCCTACTCGTCGGTAGGCTACAAGTCCACTTGAGCGCCCAGATAACAGGATTGCCTGTAGCTGAAAAATCTCTTCATGACTACTGGATTATTCTAGTTATTAGCTTTAGTTGAATTCAGTAGGTACCCCTGACCGTGGTATTCAGGGATCCCCATCCTAGACATGATGTAAGACAGTACCAGTTTATTTGTACAAACGCAATCACCCACGGTGTCCAGGTCATTCATACTTGTCATGTCAAGCTAGCTGTCGTAACAGCATGTCATGATATATCATGTATGTTTGCTTGTCAAGAGTGCGCCACAGCGGGCCATTATCGTGTTCTATTCTTACCTTATCATGAATGAGAGAAACTTGCATAAAATAACTAGTGACATATTCTTGAAGCCAGGGAAAAGATCTACAACTTTCATGTTGGGAGTTAGAAAAATTCGGGCCACAAATCGGCCAAATAGGACATAAAATAGCCAAAAATAGCCAAAATAGGCACTATACGGCACTATTCAGCACTATACGGCACTCCCATATACGGCTGGACACTATGCAGCACTATGCAGCATTCTTATGTGGCTGAACACTATACGACACTATGCAGCACTCTTATGCGGTTGGACACTATGCGGCACTATGCAACACTCTTATGCGGCTGGGTACTATGCAGCACTCTTATGCGGCTGGGCACTGTACGGCACTATACAGCACTCTTATGCGGCTGGGCACTATGCGGCACTATGCAGCACTCTTATGCGGCTGGGCACTATACGGCACTATGCAGCACTCTTATGCGGCTGGACACTATGCGGCACTATGCAGCAGTCTTATGCGGCTGGATACTATGCGGCACTATGTAGCTCCTTTATGCGACTGGACACTATACGGCACTATGCAGCACTCTTATGCGGCTGGGCACTATGCATCATCCCTTCCAAAATCAGCACAGATGAACATAGAAATGGCCAAAAATATTTTTGGCCATAACTTCTTCAAAACAAGTCGAAATCTAACTTTTCAAAGGTCTATTTTGGGTAAAATCAAATTCTCTACAACATGGAACAATCAAAACATAAAAATAATAAAGTTTAATAGATCAAAATTCGAGAAAACCGAAAATAATATAAACTTAGATCTACAAGAAAATATCCATCAAAATGGAAAATGCCAAGTTCTAAAGTATCTTAGAATCTTGCGAGGAAGACAATAGAACAACAAAAATAGAGTTTCTCCATGAAGCAAGTTGCACTTGCCTAAGCTTCTCTTGGTAGGTGGAGAAGTTAAGAGGAAGAAGATGAAAAAATAAATGAAGAGTAAAGATGAGAGAGAAAGGGGGTTGGGTTTTAAATGATGATGGTGGTAGTAGGTAGGGGTTTTCTTTTGGTTCATGATGAACCCAAAAGCAAACCAAACCAAGCTAAACCGGACCAAGCTAAGCCATAACCAATAAAATGCCAAAATAACCATGCCAATGCAACATGCTAAAAATAAAATCATGACTAGCTAACCATGACTAATAAAAATACGGACCCAAAATATGTACACGTATACGAAAATACATAACACGGATTTTGAGGGTGATAAATCTACCCACCTTAAAAGAATTCTGTCCTCGGAATTTAATTAAAGAGGCTAGAGGTGTCGGGACAAGTTACACTATCAGATGTAATCTACAGCTAAGAAATCAATCAAGCAATCAAATATGCAAGCAAGGATTCGAAGTATAAGGCATAAGAAAGATATTATACCTCACGAGTCAAACAAGTTGGGATATCGTGATCGGATATCATCCTCACGCTCCCACGTTGACTCACCTAAAGAGTGACGACCCCAAGCAACTCGGACTAACTTGATAGTCTTGTTCTTGAGTATCTTCTCTCTTCGGTCCAGTATAGACACGGGCCTCTCCTCATACGAAAGTTTGGTACCAACAACCAATTCCGAATGATCCAGGATGTGGCTCGGGTCCGGGATATACCGTCGCAGTTGGGATACATGGAATACGTCATGCACCACACGTAGCGATGGTGGAAGAGCGAGACGATAGGATACATCTCCTACTCGCTCCAGAATGTCAAATGGCCCTATATACCTAGGACTAAGCTTTCCCCGTATGCCGAAATGAATGACGCTACGGTTAGGCAAAATTCTCAGGAATACATGGTCGTCGACAGAAAACTCAAGAGGGCGTCGATGAGAATCGGGCCAATGACGCTGGCGGTCTTGGGCAACTCGAAGATGATCTCTGACTCTCCTGACAACCTCAACGGTCTGAGCAATCATTTCTGGACCGAGCATCCGCCTCTTTCCGACATCGTCCTATACTAGCGGGGATCAGTACTTCCTACCATACAGTGCCTCGAACGGTACCATCTGGATACTAGCTTAGAAACTATTGTTGTACGAGAACTCTACCAGGTGCAGGTGATCTTCCCACGAACCACCGAAGTCGAGTGTACAAGATCTTAACATGTCTTCCAAGGTTTGTATGGTACGCTCTGACTGACCATCTGTCTGTGGGTGATACGCTGAGCTGAACTGGAGGCGAGTCCCCAAAATCTCTTGCAGGCTACACCAAAAATGCAATGTAAATCTGGAATCTCTGTCCAAGATGATACTGACTGGTATACCGTGTAATCTGACAATCTACCGGAGATACATCTCTGCTAGCTGAGCCGTCGACTGACCAACTCTGAACGGGAGAAAGTGAGCCACCTTCGTGAGCCCGTCTATGACAACCCAAATAGCATCTCTGCCTGCCGGGGATCTAGGCAATCTAGTCACAAAATCCATGGTTATATGCTCCCATTTCTACTCTGGAATTGGCAATGGTTGAAGTAGTCCAGCTGGTCTCTGATGTTTAGCCTTAACTTGTTGGCAAACAAAACAACGAGAGACAAACCGGACTATCTTCCTCTTCATGCCATTCACCAAAAGTGCTGGCGGATATCACGGTACATCTTCGTGCCATCGGGATGAATGAAATACTGCGAACTGTGGGCCTCTGCCATGATCTCCTGTCTGATATCTCCACTGGGTACACAAAGATGCTTCTCATGTCAAAGTGTACCGTCTTTATGGATACATAACTCTGGTCTTCATCCTGCCTCACACTCTGCTCTGAGTCGCTGAAGCTTGGAATCTGCTGACTGCACCATCCGGATCCTCTCGACTATAGTGGACTGAACTTGCATGCTGGCCATCAATGCTACACTAGAAGGGAGGACAACTTCTATACCCATCTTCTGAAGATCGGCTAACAGCTCTGGTTGCGCTGCTAGAAAATAAACTTCGGCTCTCTTGCTCAATGCATCCGCAACAACGTTGGCCTTCACAGGATGATACTGCAAGTTAATGTCATAGTCCACAAGCAGCTCTAGCCATCTCCTCTGATGCATGTTAAGATCCTTCTGGATGAACACATACTTCAGACTCTTGTGGTCGATGAAAATCTCCACCCTATCTCCATACAAGTAGTGCCTCAAAAGCTTAAGTGCAAACACTAATGCTGCCAGCTCCAAGTCATGGGTTGGATAATTTCCCTCATGATCACGAAGTCATCGTGACGCATAAGCTATTACCTTCCCATGCTATATCAGAACACATCCTAAACCTCTGCCCGAAGCATCACAATACACTGAGAATCCTCCGATTTTATCTGGAAGCGTGAGAATAGGAGCCGTCATCAAGCCTCGCTTCAACCTCTCAAAAGAATCCTGGCATTCTGCTGTCCAAGAAAACTGCACATCCTTACGGGTCAACTGGGTCAATGGCGCTGAAATTCGAGCAAAGTCTGAAATAAATCGTCGGTAGTAGCCAGCCAAGCCAAGAAAACTGCAAATTTCTGCCACTGTGCTAGGTACCGACCACGTTTCAATGGCCACGATCTTCTGGGGATCTACTTCAACTCCTCCTCGGGTGATGATATGACCCAAGTACGAAATACGATCGAGCCAGAACTCGTATGTACTGAACTGGGCATACAATTGGTGCTCTCTGAGAATCTGAAGAACCACACGGAGATGCTGCTCATGCTCCGCCTCACTCTTGCTGTAGACTAGGATATCGTCTAGGAACACAATCATAAACTGATCCAAATAAGGCATAAAGATACGATTCATAAGGTCCATGAATACTTTCGGCGTATTGGTTGCTCCAAATGGTATCACAAGGAACTCCCAATGTCTATATCTCGATCTAAAAGCTGTCTTCGGGATGTCCTGCTCTCTGACTCTGATCTGATGGTATCCTGACCGTAAGTCGATCTTCGAGAATATTGTTGCCCCTTGAGTTGATCAAACAAGTCATCTATCATCGGAAGAGGGTATCTGTTATTGATTGTCACCGAGTTCAAGGTACGATAATCTACACATAATCTGGACGTACCATCCTTCTTTTTCACAAGAAGCATCGGGGCTCCCCAAGGCGATCCACTAGCACGAATGAATCTCTTAGTTCTGAGTTCTTCAATCATCTTGTACAATATCTCTAGCTCTGACGGCGCCATCCTGTAGACTCTCTCTGATACTGGGGCTGTCCCGGGAATTAAGTTAATGGTAAACTCGATCTCTCGCTCTGGCGGCATCCCTAGAAGATCTTCTGAGAAAATATCTGGAAACTTTTTGACTATCCGAGGTAACTGTACTACTGCTACTGCCATCCACAACACTGTAGAAGAAAGTTCAACTTCGCCTCGGAAGAAGGAAAACTCCAGCTCGCCTGGAATGCTAAAAATAACCATGCCAATGTGGCAGTCTATCCTAGCATACTGGTCCCTCAACCAATCCATCCCTAAGACCACATCATAATCGGCCATCGGGAACTCTATCAATCTAGCGGAAAATTCTCTACCGCTAACTACGATCCGACACGAGGAAAATACTCTATCTACTCCTACAAGTTCGTTACCAGTAAGTATATTGAGCCTTACTAATAATGACTCGGGCTCCAGTCCTACCCGTGTCGCGAATCATGCAGACATAAATGAATGCGATGCACCAGAGTCAAATAATACTGAAGCTGGAAAGGTGTTGACGAGAATAGTACCTGCCACTACCTCACTTGGTGCTATTCCTTCTTCTCTCATGGTCAAAGCCAGCACTTGACCATGTCCTCCGGGTGCGGGTCCCCTCTAATAAAAATTCCTCTGTCTGCTCTGGAACAGGGCTTGGGCATACTGCTACGGTCTCTGCTGCTGAAATGCCTGGGCCTGCATCGGCAATGGCCTCGGAAACGGGTACTGCAGCTGCTGCTGCTGCTGGACTGGTACTGGTCCTCTAACTGAAGAACTAGAGAATGCCGATGAACTCCCCCTGTTTGGGTAGTTCCAAACCCTGTGGTCCGGGGCACCACAAACCAAGCACAAACCCTGTGCTCTGCGACACTCTGATACCACATGCCCTGGCTTTCTGCAGTGTGAACATCCCACTGCGGAAGACTGCTTCTGCTTCTGCTGCTGAGGGTGCGTCGGGGTGGAATGCTGAACCGACGTCACTGAGGCCGCCCGCCTCGGAGCTCCAATGGTCAAAGCCCTGGCTGCCGGGGCTGGTGCTGATGACTGATTCATCTGGCCGTGAGATCGCTTTCGACCTCCGGTCCTATCCACGATCCTCTGGGAGGTATACTCATGCCTCCGGGCTGCTCTCAATCCTGCATCAAAAGTCTGATGCTCAAACTGCTCCACCGCCAATAAAATCTCTAGGTGGAGCCCCTACTGGAACCGCTGGGCTCTATCGAACTCGGTCGTCACCAAAGTGGGAGCAAACCGACTAAGCCTGGAGAAATCGGCCGCATATCCATCGACCGTCCTACCCATCTGCTTCAGATTGGTGAACCTCGTCTGCAGATCATACCGAGCTACAACATCGAAGTACTTGGTCTGAAATCTTTCCCTGAATACTGCTGTAATCCCTCTTCCCGAATTTTCAATTTTATTTTAATTATTTTATTATACATATTTTGTTTAGAAATGAATTTTTCTTAAAAGCAGTAAATACGATATTATGATGGTATTTTCTTGTGTAATTCGAACACTAGTTGAATTATAGTTCGGAAATACTATTTGTTCTTAAATTTGGGTGATTGGAATTATAAAATGAGTTGTTATAATTTTGGGCTTTTCAAAAGATGACTTCTAAATATATATATATATATATATATATATATATATATATATATATATATATATATATATATATATATATATATATATATATATATATATATATATATATATATATATTTTATATATATATATATATATATATATATATATATATATATATATATATATATATATATATATAATTTTATTATACATATATATATATACATATATATATGTATATATATATATGTATATATATATACATATATATATATATATATATATACATATATATATATATATATATATATATATATATATATATATATATATATATATATATATATATGTTTAAAATATAGTTGATAACAATAAACATTATTTTGGTAATCAGTAAATGATTAAATTAAATCTCTATGTTTTGAACTAATAGATAATGATTGTTCTTTAAAGTATTATTAAGATTTCATTGAGGTTCATATTATATTTTTTTAAAATAACTTTTGATATAAATAAGTAGAAGATTGTAGTATATTAATAGGATTAGTATTATCTAATCTTTTCCTTCCTCAAACTATATGCGTGATCCCCGCTAGGGCTTGATAACTATATATATATGTATAAAGAATCCGCTACCCATCCTTCTCATATATTAAGTGAATCTGGAGCCGACTCTCCCTGCCTCTTTATTCTCTTCGTACCAGCGTCCTACCATCCATCATCTCCCATCGCCATCACATGCAACAACAGTCTCCCTTCACCGCCAACACCACACAACCATAGGACATCAAACACCACCGGCGATCTCGGCTTCCTACAGACCACCGCTATCGACGTCGGTCGTGTCCCAAAATCTTTCGCTCTCCGTCCATCGACTCCACATGATACTATCGCACAGACCAGTCTCCGGCTCCAAACCGCCGCCACCAGCATTTACACCCGGTATTACACCACCATCATCTAGCCACACCGCCAATAGTCGTGTCCGGACCTGTGTGTCCGTGTCTATCCCGTCTTATTCCATTAAACATTATAAACCCGGTTCGTGTCGGACACACCCGACACGAACAGTACCACCATCCATATCAAATATCACCACCACCATCTCCACTTATCTTCTGCGGCGGTCACCATCCCGCGCCCGACCTCGCACTTTCCAGTCTACAGCGCTGCTCCGTAAATTAGCATAGCCGCCGCGTCGCCTGGAATCTCCGATCCCGAGCACACCGCACGAGTACCCGACGGCAGTCGCCGCCATCCCCGCTTTCCCAGGATCTGTCGACCACCGTGGCAGTCTCGCCCTCCTCGAATGCGGTGCTGAACACCTGCAATGACCGCCACGACGTGCCTCTCGCGCATCAACTCCTTCCTGGAGCGCCGCCGGTGGCCGATTCCACCATCGAGTCTGCCCCAGCGTAGACCGTCCACCGCGGATCTGGATCCGTACGGCCCAGCACCACGATCACGCCGCCCGCACGGTTACGCCGCCGCGGTCAGGCCCTGGCCTCCGTCGCCTTGGGGGAGACCATCACACCGACCGTCGGGATCTCGTCGACCCCGTCGGCTGCCATCCTCTGCGACCGCTCCTTGCCGAGCCTACCAGTCGGTGCTGCACACCCACGTCGCCGAAGCGGCCGCCTCTTCGCGCTAGGGATCGCGCTGGCACCTCGCCTCCACGCCCCTTTCTGTGAGTGCACCCGCTCTCTCTCTCCCTCGATCTCTCTTTCTCTTCTACTCTTCCTAGTTTTCTAAGTCTTGGAAAAGGAATGGGGGGTTCAGTTCACCCTAGGGGTGTCAACGGATGCTTATCGGTACGGACAGGACAATATTCGTATCCGTATCCGAATTTTTTTTGTAATATCCTAATCCGATCCGATATCCGAACGGATATCTCTTTTGACACTCCAAATTCGTATCCATCTAGTTTAACGGATATTGGATAATATCCGATCCGATTAGCTAAAAAATTTCGAAAGCTAGTATCCGAATATCCGAAATCCAAAATATTAAAAATTTAGTTATTATCTGAATATCCGAAAATCAAATTCAATTTCTCTACATATTTGAGTCCTTTCTTCTCATGTTGTAAATTGTAATTAATATATATTACTATTATATATAAATTATATTATAATTATTTTATGTAAAAGTTAGTTGAGAATAAAATACTTTAATCTTCTATATTAATTAATATATATTACATATACATTATACTATAATATATATAAAATTTTGGATATCCGAATCCGATATCCGAATTCGGTATCCGAAATTTGCAATTTAAAGTCGGATCAGATATTAACGGATTCGAATACCTTAATATCCGAATTCGTATCCGAAAATGGATAATATCCGAAAAATATTCGGATATCCGAATCCGATATCCGAAATTTCGAAAAATATTCGAAAGTTCGGATACGGAATCGGATCGGATTCGAATTTTTGACTATCCATTGACAGGTCTAGTTCACCCTCACCTTCTGATTTTTCTCTCTCTTGATGCTTCTTTTCCCCTTTATGATCATTATTTAGTGTTAAGATGGGGGAAGCAACAAATTATTACTGTCTTTATTTAGTATTTTATTTATCAATTTTCCTTTTGTTTACTTGTTTGCATTTGTAGGACTTCAATGTTTTGTGCTGATATTTATATGTTGTTTGGATATTATTGGGGCTATTAGGCTTATTTATATAAGAAATATAATAATTGGAGTCTATTAAAATCTTATTATTTTAGGGCTCATATAAAAGGGGTTGTCCTCATTATTGTAGAGATTGACGTTTTATTTTCCTATTACTGTTATTATTATTATTATCATTATTACTTATTATTATTATTATTAGTCTTCCTGGTTTTACAAATATCAACGGTGTTAATTATTATAAAATAAACATATGTGCAAATAATTTTGTGGGCTTATATATATGTGTTATTTTGGATATTGGGTGGAATATTAATTATGCTTATAAGTATAGGTAATGATAGTGTGGGTTTAATAACTATATATTATTGGGACTTCTATCTTGTATAAAATTTAGATGTGGTTTGGTAAAATTAGTTTTGGGATTAATATTATGGGCTTTAAGTATATAAGTATATGAAAATAGTTATATTTTGTATATGGTAAATATTATGGGGTTTATTAATAAAGAATTTGGTTTTCAGATATACAAGAACTCTAATAAATTTTATAAATGCAATAATAATTTCTAGATGGATTATAGGTATATTTTTCTAAATAGTTATATTTTTTTCTACACTAAGAAATTCCCTTCTTCTAAACCAAATCATTTAGATTAGTTTGCCCTTCATCATGACTAATCAAATATTTTCTATCTCTTTTGTGAAATCGGACATATTGACATATAGTTTGACGACTTTAGAGACCATAGACTTTGGCACGCTTTTCGGTGCAAAGCGGGTCCAACGGCGGACACATTTTTGACCTAAAATTACCGTTTTGCCCCTGTGTCCAGAATTGGACTTAAGGACAGGCAATCCTAGCTAATTTGACTATTCTGAGAACGTTGGTACTGTTTATTTCAGCATCTGGAGACTTCTGCATGTGTTGATTGATTGTGGCTCATTGAGTGGTATAGTATTATTGGTTCTCCAGCTAAGGACCTCAGGCAAGTGCACTTTCTGATTGCTTTCCGATGCATAGTAGTCTTTTCATTTCATGTCTATACATATATCTTGCTGCTTGTTGACACGCTCATTACACGGAGTAGTCGGGAGGGAAAATATCTTAGTAGACATGTGGACTACCCAGAAATATCCCCAAAATGTCTATTCTTGTATGATAGCAGCTGCACACGGCACGTGCAGTGAGCCGGATTTACCCTTAGCCGTTCATATGTCGAAAAGGATATTTCACACCACATAGATAGATGTCTTTTATTAGTTTTTCCTTGTTTACTTCTCTATCGTGCTATGTCATCAGTTATCTTCCAGTTTTATCTCTCATATGTTATTTTTATGTCTTGTTAATTCTATTGTGTTTTCGTATTATCATCGGTTTGTGTACTTGTTCCATTCCTGACTGGAAACCAATATTTTTCAGGTTTAGCCGCGATCACTCATATCATTGGAAAGACTTGGGTATGCAGAAGTCAACCTAGAAATAGATAGCAGATATATCAATTTCATTTATTGTAAAATCTTGTATTTTCTTTAAATATAAATGTTATAAATGTTGTAATAAAATATGGAAATGTGAATGAGCAATAATGTTTATTTTGAGCAATTATTTCTTGTGGGCTTGACAGCGTTCTACCGCCGACTCTGCGGCGTAGGCTGGCTTGGACACGTCTCGTATCCGAAAAGCGGGTGTGGGTCGTGATAACTGCCCAGGCAATATGGGCCACTAATCCATCGGTTTGTGCTGCCCACCAGCTACGGGCAAGATCTAGTAACTACAGGCGCACTATGGCCACCTTCTCATTCTCTGGAGTCCTGGCTGCTTCTAGAATCACCTTTGTGTCCTGAATCCATGCATCTACAGCGATCGCATCTTCACTGCCGTCGAAGAAGGGAGGGTTCAAGTGCTTGAAGCTGTTGGCCGCGCTATTACCCTGATGACCTCCTCTGGTCAAAGCGTCTGCCACCGCCTGGTGCAAGGCATCTCCTCGACGATCCTGGGAGGCTAATAGTGACCTGATGAGACCCACCAAAGTGCCATCATCAGGCTCTGCAGGTTGGACGGACTGAACAGGTGGTTCTCGTCCGGTGGGCATGACTCTGGAGGCTACTCCGGAATGCTGGACTTGATCTTCGGGTTGCTGCTGGTCCGTGGGAGGTGCTCCGCCTTTCTGATCGGCAGGTCCAGGAACAATGTCGCTGAAGAAGACGACATAGGGAGCAATAAGGAAGGACCAGGACAGATGAATGATACAAGCATGTGATCAGGTCGAGATTTTCAGGGATGAAAAGGATACGAGTAGAGATCAAGGAAGAGTACTGATTGAGACATCTATTCAGTAAACCCTCACATATCTTGATTTACAAGACCTGCATGGGCCACCACTAAAACCATGTAACACCCCAGAACTAGAATACTGGAGAGCGGGGGCGTACATAGCCAGCTACGTATATTGAAGTGCAACCCACCTCGCTATACGGTCACGGCTGTCTAGATACATGAGGGTTTAACTACAAGCCAACAGTCTGCTATGGTCATGAACAAGCCTATTGTCTCAATCTCAAGCAAGCAATAATAGTTACAAGATGTCAGAGCACCAAATATATAAAGTAAGGCATCCCATACATTACATATTGGATGATCATGAAGCTAGTCGTACAAAATGCCAAGACTAGCAAGAATTCAGTCATACATGATCAACCCTAGGATCTGTCAATCATGTTACAGCCCGTAGACAGACAGTAAATAAAGGTGCAATACCAGCTAACACGTGCTCGTCGGCTAAATGCCTCAAAAGAATAATTTTTACAATAAAGTGGAAGGACAAAAAGAAACCCACTCATTGCCAGGGTTACGCCTGGTGGTCACCATCTGGCTGGAAGACAGGTGGATCCTCTTGTGTTGCTCTGATATCTGGCCACACAAAACCAGCTGGGTCAGACCCCAGAAAGAGCAAGTGCCACAAAGGAGGCTTTACTTAGGAACTAAAACCAGCATATCACAATAGAATATTAAAGATAAATAATAAATAAAGAACTGATAATAATAATAGAGTAACAATAAACTGAGTACGAAGAAACCATTCAAGTAGCCAGGTCACAACCCTTAAACCAAATAAGGACCGGGGTTGCAGCCCTTCACCTGAATAGAAACCCGTCTCAAATACTATTGGTACTGTAGCTTCCCTTCCCGAAGAAATTTTTTTAAAATTATTTTTTATTATTTATTTGATTTAAATAGTGATTTTAGAATTTTATAAATGTTTATTTAGTTAATTATTACGGTAGACGATTTTAGCCATGGTTAAGTTTTGAAGTACCAGACGACCAAGAATCATGGCACAGATAGTGCAGTGACGTTCTTTGACTAGTGTTTAGCCATGGTAGGGGAATGCCGAGCCATAGGAGTCTCCTAATTAAGAAAACCAGGCCAAGTTATGACTCAACCCTACCGAAGATTTTATTTATTATTTAATTATATTATTGAGTTTTCGGGAACCCGGTTGTATCGATCCTGTCCAGATTGGACCCAAGTCAAACCCAAGCCCATGTAGTCATGTAGTGGGACCAAATTCGACCTTATAGACATGTTTGGTAAATGCAAATATTTTGTATATATTAGGAATTGGCAATTATTTACTAAATAATTGTTATGGGTAGAATATAGATATTATTGTTATTAAATAGCGTTTAGAATATTGTACGATTTCAGGAGCCAAATAAATGGGGTGGTTGATGAGTTCACCGCGATATATTATTGGTTTAATTTCAGTGTTATTAGGATTATTATTATTAATATTTTTGACGTATTTATTAAACAATTTTACTTTACTATTATTGGTTATGTTTATTTTATATAAATAAATATTATTGTATATGTGTCCATATTTATGTAGGTAGGCCCTATCCTAGGAATAATTATTATTGGAATTTAATTGGGATTTATGGAGATTGTATATAAGGATATATGTATATTGATATATATATATATATATATATATATATATATATATATATATATATATATATATATATATATATATATATTTTATATATATATATATATATATATATATATATATATATATATATATATATATATATATATATATATATATATATATTTTGATATTAAATATGTATATTAATATATGTATATTGATATATATATATATATATATATATATATATATATATATATATATATATATATATATATATATATATATATATAATATTAAATATGTATTGATATATATATGTGATTATATATATATATATATAATATATATATATATGTATAAGTGTGTGTATGTATATATATATGTATGTATATAAATATACGTATATCTGTGTATATATATGTATATATATGTTTATGTGTGTAAATATACATGTATAAATATGTACATAGGCCTATATAGAAAAAAAAAATATACATATAGATATTAATTGCTAATAGGAAAATAAATATATATAAGAAATAAAAAAAGGAAAAACAAATATTAGTGAGCTCAGCCCGAAGGCCCAAGCCCGGGCATAACATTCCCAAAACCCATGAAGGCCGACCCCCCTGTTCATAACTGAACATATAAGCGCATATATGAACCGAGAGAAAGAAAGGGAGGAGAAACATCGAGCAAACCCTAAAACCCTAAGTTGATGGTACGCCACCCCTCCCCCGACCATGGGCGGTCGATCTCCGCCAGCGCCGCCGCCGCACGTCGCCGGAGATGCGCGGGAACAGCGGCCAAAGACAGCCGCACGCACATCAGGGGAGCAGCGACAGCCGTATAGAGTTTCGAAGCCCAACTTCGCTGTAAGTTTACTCCTTGATGCTGGATCGTTTCACGATCCGTAAACTATTACGGAAAGCCAATATAACCAGGTTTAAATCCCAAAAAATAGATTTTGGTATAAACAAGCATACTGCCGAGAAATTCGATGCAAACTTCATCGAAAACCTGTTCGAAAAATAGGGTATACACAGTCCAGATGTCCATGTTTGAAGATCGATCCCGATCAATCTAAGGCCATATTAGAAATTCTATTTGAACAGACTTTTAGACAACATGTAGGGCTCCACAACCCAATTCGCAGAAGTCGATTTCATCGACTACGCGCCGAGAAATTGGATCCCGAAGTTGACCGAAAATCTGTTTTAAAAACTAGAAATTTGTCCGATACGACGTGCGTCCCGCCAATCCGGGCGACGTGGTCGCGAACCGTAAGCATCGAAAGCTGTGTAATGGTTTCGTGGTCGTGTGGGCTTTGACGGAATTCAAATCGTTCGCGTGTGCGCGACGAATTTGATCCGTATCCGTCAAAATTTACCGTATCGGCCTCCGTGCAAATTTTCTAATTACTTTGTGCACGTTCATCAGATCAAGACAAAACTTGCGCCAACAAGTCCGTATCATTTTTTTGGTCCTGTATGCCAAGTTTGATCCGATTCTGAGACAGTTGATAAAATTGTCGTTTTGTGGGTCCTACGGTCCGACTCAACGGACAATTTTGTGCACGACCCGCCGGAATCCAACTTTAGACATACAGTTGGGTTCGTATCAAAAAACTGGACCTGTTGACATATAGTTTGACGACTTTAGAGACCATTGACTCTGGTACGCTTTTCTGTGCAAAGCGGGTCCAACGGTAGACATCATTTTTGCCCAAAATTACCGTTTTGCTCCTGTATCCAGAATTGGACTTAAGGACAGGCAATCCTAGCTAATTTGACTATTTTGAGAATGTTGGTAACGTTTATTTCAGCTTTCGGAGACAGTTGTGATGACTTGGACTTTCTGACTTGTTGATTGGCAATACATTGTTGGTTCTCCGTGCAACCTCCAGGCAAGTACATATTGTCGAACATATACAGTATTTACAATGTTTCTTTCTATTGTGTTCCTTTCATATTGTCACATGACTCCATATTCTGATTGATTTGTCCTCGATTGCTTTACTTGTTCTAGATTACGTGCACGTATAGGATATTCGACATTGTTGACTATTGGTCTTTTCGTGTTATCTTGTCTCGTGATTGAGTTGTCAGTTTCTATATCTGTCTTTGACTTGACCATTCTTAACTGGAAGTATCTTGCATTGTACTACAGTTGATACATACTATAGATTGGGAGTATCTTACATTGTACTACGACCTATAGCTGATTCTTCTATCTTGATATCGCTTGATTGACTTGACTTAAGACATGCCATAGATTGAGAGTATCTAACATTGTACTACGACCTATAACATATATTGATTGATTGATTGACTTGACTTGCGACACTATAAATTGGGAGTATCTTGCATTGTACTACGATTTATAGGAGTCTACTTGACTTTGTATCCTTTAGGAGAGGAGATCGATACTAGAATTGGCTAATCTTGACTGAGAGTATCTTGCATTGTATTACAGTCAAAATCTATAATAGATTGGGAGTATCTTGCATTGTACTACAAGCTATAGAGGTTAATCGATTGATTGGTAGCCAAGTCTAGTATTACATTTCCACACGACTCGTCGTCCTTAGATGTTCTCCCTGCAGTATTCTTATCCCTCATACATGTTATTTACTGTCATATTAGTAGGCATGTTTTATGTATCTTGCTAGTCCTCTGAGGACCTGATGATCTCTTTAGGTAGCTGATTGCATGGAGTTAGTTAGCTGAGCATGTGGTAGTTGACTTCGTTTGCATGATTCAGGTATTTTGTTAGTGATATTGATTTACTATCTTTCTCTTGCTTTGATGATATATTCTGCTTATCAGCTTTACTTTATAGACTCATATCATTCTTGGAGTCTAATCGAACAATATGATAATGGGATGCAGACCATGACCCATACTTGTTCATTCTTGTTTTATATGATTCCTTGGATTGAGATATAGTTTAGATTAGACATGATACCCATGACCTTGACCGCTTATACGTACTCGAGTCAGGCTGGAGTCCGCTCGATACGTAGCTAGCTTGCTCACGAGCTCGCGTCCGAAAAGCGGGTGCGGGTCTTGACAAGTTTTTGTGGTGGCCCATGCAGGTCAGAACATATCGTATCGGTTACGTAACTGTACTGGTACGAGCCTGTGCAACTGACTAAACCCTTAGAAATCTCAATCCACACTGCCTTGAAAATTCTCCTAGAAATTCTCTACATCCTTGAAAACTCCATAATTGCTCTCGATTATACTTTCTTGCTTTTCGTACCCTTGACTCTCGTCCCTTCCTATTTCGGGGTGACGAATGATCGTGCTGTCTAGAATTCATCAGAGATTCTTAAGTTATATTAGAATATTGCTTGATATTGAATATTTGGTTGTTGATAGATATGGGGGATTAAAGATACCATATGTCCTAGATATCCCTGGTAGAATTATTAGCCACTAGTTAGAAGGTTATAATATTTTAGTGACCATGTTTTGAGGAGTAGTGTGACCAAAGGTGGGTAGAAGTCCTCGAGGTTTCATAATTATAAATGGCTAGAGAGGGTTATAAAATATTTTTATAGAAATTAAATTGAGGAGATTAAGGTAATAGCCGATTTTGACTTTAAGGAATAGTTATGAATTAGAATTTCGAGGACGAAATTATTTTAAGGAGGGTAGATTTGTAGCTTCCCTTCTCTGAGACTTTTTTGTCAAAATTATTTATTATTATTATTTATTTGATTAAAATAGTAATTTTAGAATTTTATAAATGTTTATTTAGTTAATTATTACGGTAGACGATTTTAGCCATGGTTAAGTTTTGAAGTACCAGACGACCAAGAATCATGGCACGGATAGTGCAGTAACGTGCTTTGACTAGTGTTTAGCCATGGTAGAAGAATGTCGAGCCATAGGAGTATCCTAACTGAGAAAATCAAGCCAAGTTATGACTTAACCCTACCGAAGATTTTATTTACTGGAAATTGCTGAGAAACCCAATTTCGGGATGGACTTTTATGAAATGCCCACCCGCTGGATGAGTTTTATGAAATGCCCAGAATTAAGTATTTTCACGTTAAATATTCCAAGATTCCCTTTTAGATGCCACCCGCTGGAAACTGCTATTTTTATAATACCGAAACTACCCCTCCGCGCGAATTGGTCATCTATATGTATTTGAATTCAAAAAACTCAGATCTGGATTGCGATTTTCGTCTTCTTCTTCTTCACGGAAAATCTGAATTCTATTGCTCTCATCTTCAGCAGAGATCGCAAAGATCGTTCGTAGTTCGGTGTACTTTTCTTCGGTCGAACTCAGATCATCGCTCGTCATCATCATCACCATCATCATCATCTTCATCGACGTCAATTGTGGAGAGAAGATCTTTCTTCTTCTTTTTCATAAGAATTATCATCGCTTTGAAAGAAGAACGAAACTCTTTATTCCTCTCTCCTACGTTTTAACACTGGAAATGACCATTCTCCGTGTAAATTAACATGGAGAATGCCATTCTCCGTTTTATTTAAAACGGAGAATGACATTCTCCGTGTTTCTAACACGGAGAATGGCCATTCTCCTGCGTTTTAACACTGAAATGACCATTCTCCGTGCTAAATTACACGAAGAATGACCATTCTCCATCTTATTTAACACGGAGAATGACCATTCTCCATGTAAATTAACACGGAGAATGACATTCTCCGTGTTTCTAACACGGAGAATGGTCATTCTCCTGCGTTTTAACACTGAAATGACCATTCTTCGTGCTAATAAAATGGAGAATGACCATTCTCCATTTTATTTAACACGGAGAATGACCATTCTTCGTTTTATTTAACACGGAGAATGTCATTCTCCGTTTTATTTAAAACGGAGAATGCCATTCTCCTGCGTTTTAACACTGAAATAACCATTCTCCGTGCTAAATTACACGGAGAATGCTATTCTCCGTTTTATTTAATACGAAGAAAAACATTCTCCGTTTTATTTAACACGGAGAATTGCATTCTCCGTTTTTCTAACACGGAGAATGGTCATTCTCCTGTGTTTTAACACTGAAATGACCATTCTCCGTGATAAACTACACGGAGAATGACATTCTCCGTGTAAATTAAGACGGAGAATAGTCATTCTCTGTGGCCTCTCTTCCCGATTTTTTTTTAAAAATATATTTTTTTATTATTTATTTGATTTAAAATGGTGATTTTTAGTTTTTTTTATAAATAATTATTTAGTTAATCATTACGGTAGATGATTTTAGCCATGGTGGAATTTTGAAGTACTAGACGACCATGTAGGCATATTTTATGTGTACAAATATTTCTTTAATTATTTTAGAATTTGATATTGCATTCCTAATTATTAAATATTGTACAATATTGGTATTAGTATTATTAAATAAGTGTTTGACAATATTTGTATGATTTTTCGGAGTCAAATGAGGAGTGCGTAGGTTATGTTCACCCAACACTACCTTTGGGTCATCTTAGTATTATTCAGCTTATTATTATTAATATTGTTATTATTATTATTGTTATTATTATTATTATTATTATTATTATTATTATTATTATTGTCTTGTTATAGGTTTGTGAATATATATAGGTATATAAAGGAATTTATATATATGTATATGTATAAATATAGGTATGATGTGGGAGTAGTAAGCTTGTTTGTGGCAAGACATTGTTAGCCTTGAGCGCATATAAATATCTAAGTATGACCTCATGTTAGTATATTGAAATCAATGACCTTGTGGTCTGTCGAACTCATTAACTGCATATACAAATGGAAGTTATAAGCTTTAGGGCTTCCTGTGATGACATAGGTTGGTGATCACACTTAGGTGTTAGAGGTCACGTGCATGTCCGCATTTATTTGCAGGTCACAGGAAAATTATACTGTCATTGAAGATGAAGTACCTGTGGATTGGTTTGTCATAGAAAAGTTGTGCAAATTAGTAATAAGCTTGCCAGAAGATAGATTTGGATTGGAGATGTTTGATAATATGAATTATGAAATTGAATGAAATTCAATTGATGCGAACGTGATAGGATTAGGTTGATTATATAGCAAGGTAACTTAGTGGAGGATAAAGTCTAATATAGAGTAGCAGTCAGTACATAAAATATTTGATCAGAACTAATTGAGCACGACAAAACTTGATGTTTATTATGTTTCTAGTTAAATAGTTGACATGGCTGATTGGTGTTCTAATTATTTGTATCTATTTTAAAAGCAAGCAAGATTGACCTAGGTGAAGTAAATAGATAAAGAATAACAGCCGACTAAAAGAAATAATTTATTGAATTAAAAAGGAATATGATTCACACGATGTTTGATATCTGTTAGTTGACATGTACAAGTGCAACTACTAGTTTTATATTTGACAGAGCTTGCTCAGCCCGAGCCTCCCTCGGCCCAGCAGTATCAAACCCCTCAGCCCGAGCATGACTCTTCCTAACCCGATGGTACTTCTGCAGCATGTATAAAACGAACAGAGGCGAATCCCAAAACCCCAGCCAACCCACACAGCAACTGAACCCAGCCGGGCTCGGCCAGGCCGAGCAACCGAGCCCAAACAACTGGCTTCCCACAGCAGCTCCCGGCCTGCCAACCCGGGCCCTTCCCCCAACAGAATAGCCCAAGCAACTCAGCAGTAACCGAGCCGTAGGAATTCGTATATATGGTATCGATGGAAACAACAGAGTAACGAAACCTAGCTCCGAACCAACGCCGACACCCTAACTATGACGCCACTACCCCTACCCTGGGCGGCCCAACCGTCGACGGCGCCGCCGTGCGCGGCCACGGTCGCGCGCGCGTACGAAACTGGAACGCAGCAACAGCAGCAGTTGCAACAAATAGGCAACTTCACGACGAGTTTTCTCCCTCCACACTCATCGGTTTCACGAACCGATTTCGTGGGTATGTCTCCAATATATACGAGATTATTTCCTTTCTTTTAGAATGAATTTAGATGGTTTATATTGGCCGAAAAGTCGACACGAAGTCCGTCGAAAAACCTTACAAAAACAGAAACCGAAATAGTTCAAATCCCTGTTTTGGAAGGCAATTTCTCGCCAATCCAGAAACCAATTAGAAAAACTATTTGAAGACACTTTTAGACAATATATAGGGCTTCATAAATTCTTTTGTAGATTCGGAAATCACCAACTACACACCGAGAAATCAAATCCCAAAGTTTCCCATAAACCTGTTTTAAAAACTAGAAAATCGCTCCACACGACGTGCGTCACGCCAATCCGGACGACGTGGTCGCGAACCAAAGACATCGAAAGCTGCGTAACGGCTTCGTGGTCGTGTGGGCTTTGACAGAATTCAAATTGGTCGTGTGTGTGCGACGAATTTGATGTGTATCCGTCGAAATTCACCGTATCGTGCACTATGCAAATTTCTTAATTACTTTGTGCACGCTCATCAGATCGAGACGAAACTTACGCCAATAGGACCGTATCATTTTTCTGGTCCTGCATGCCAAGTTTGGTCCAATTCTGAGACAGTTGAATCCGACGTCGTTTTGCTGGCCCCACGGTCCCACACAACGGGCGATTTTGTGCACGGCCGCCGGAATCCAACTCTGGACATACGGTTGGATTTGTATCGAAAAACTGGATCCATAGACATGTAGTTTGACGACTTTAGAGACCTTTAACTCTGGCACGCTTTTCGGTGCAAAGCGGGTCCAACGGCGGACATCGTTTTTGTTCGAAATTACCGTTTTGCCCCTGTGTCCAGAATTGGACTTAAGGACAGGCAATCCTAGCTAATTTGACTATTCTGAGAAAGTTGGGACTACTTATTTCAGCATCCGGAGACTTCTACATGTGTTGACTGATTGTGGCTCGTTGAGTGGTATGGTATTTTGGTTTCTCCAGCTAAGGACCTCAGGCAAGTGCACTTTCTGATTGCTTTTCGATTCATAGTAGTCTTTTCATTTCATGTCTATACATATATCTTGCTGCTTGTTGACACGCTCGTCACACGGAGTAGTCGGGAGGGGAAAATCTTAGTACACATGTGAACTACCCAGAAATATCCCCAAAATGTCTATTATTGCATGATAGCAGCTGCGCACGACACGTACAGTGAGCCGAATTTACCCCCTAGCCGTTCACATGTCGAAAAGGATATTTCACACCACCTAGATAGATGTCTTTATTAGCTTTTTCCTTGTTTACTTTTCTATCATGCTATGTCATCAATTTTCTTGCTAGCTTTCATCTCTCATATGTTATTTTCATGTCTTATTAATTCTATTGTGTTTTCGCATTGTCGTCGGTTTGTGTACTTGTTCCATTCCTGACTGAAAACCAACAATTTTCAGGTTTAGCCGTGATCACTCTTAGCACTGGGAAGACTTGGGTATGCTGAAGACAACCTAGAAATAGAAAGCAATTGTATCAATTCCATTAATTGTAAAATCTTGTATTTTCTTTAATTGTAAATGTTGTAATAAATTTAGAGATGTGAATGAGCAGCAATTATGATATTTGAGTATTATTTCTTGCGGGCTTGACAGCGTTCTACCGTCGACTCTGCGGCGTAGGCTGGCTTGGACATATCTCGTATCCGAAAAGCGGGTGCGGGTCGTGACAAGTTTTGTGGTGGCCCATGCAGGTCAATTTTCGTAAAAGATTGCGAACTCGTGATGGTACGTAGTCGTACTATTGCGAGCCTGCACCCAGGAAATGCTCATTCACAAACTAGGAATAAAATGATTTAGGATAATGACTAGGACTTGGAGTCCCTTATTCAATTGACCGTTGGGTAGTTAAGGTTATTAGATAGGCCTTGCAATTTAGATAGCTTGCTAGATCCCTAAAGGTACACTATTACTTTGATGTGACAATGTGATTCAATGAGGATATACTAATCGCTTGGTATGTTAGGCTTGCCTATAATTAAGGCGTAAATTTTGATAAACTGTTCATTTTTTTTTCTTTACTAGACATAAATCTTATATCATAAATTAGAATTGTCTATTTTAAATTCTCTTTTGCTGTAAGGAGTTAGTTTATAATTTTTGATTCTATTATTCGTGTACGAATCTTGAGTTAGATTTTGATTCTCACAAAACTCGAACTACTTGTGCCCCCTTTCCAAAAATCTCGCATATTTATATTTTGACTTTCTTGACCAATGCTGCTATTACAGCCTAGTTTCGCAAGCTTACTCTTTTATCGAGCTTGATTTAAGACATGTGTTTATTGGGGACGCCCGCTAACATATTGTCTAATCAGAATTATTGATCACGGTCTGATCAACCATGATGTATTTGGTCCGCTCTTTATTTAATTACCCTACGTGGACTGAGATATAAAGATATCCAGGATCTCATCCGCGATTGCTTGACAATTCCTCTTGAATTATATATTTGTCTTTGAATCACGTAATTGTATTCAACGACATCTCTTGAACTCTTTATTATTTTGCCTTTCACCGATTGGAAAGACGAAAGCTTGTAATAGATAGATACAGAGTATTCCCAGGGCTATTATAGTTGTATATGCAAGTGTAGCTACCATCGGCCAGCCCTGTGACAGGAACCTTGCCACCATATCCGAGCCTCTAAGGTGGGTAGAAGTCCTCGGAGTTTCGGAGTTACAAAATGACAAGAAGGAGGATACAACTATTTTTGACAAATTAAAGTTGAGGAGATTAAGGGAATACTAGACTCTGAATTTTAAGAAATAGTTATGAAATTGAATTTCGAGAACGAAATTATTTTTAAGGTGGGTAGATTTGTGGCCTCCCTTCCCGAAAATTTTTTAAAAATATTTTTTTATTATTTATTTGATTTAAAATGGTGATTTTTAGTTTTTTTTATAAATAATTATTTAGTTAATCGTTACGGTAGATGATTTTAGCCATGGTGGAGTTTTGAAGTACTAGACGACCATGTAGGCATATTTTATGTGTACAAATATTTCTTCAATTATTTTAGAATTTGATATTGCATTCCTAATTATTAAATATTGTACAATATTGGTATTAGTATTATTAAATAAGTGTTTGATAATATTTGTATGATTTTTCGGAGTCAAATGAGGAGTGCGTAGGTTATGTTCACCCAACACTACCTTTGGGTCATCTTAGTATTATTCAGCTTATTATTATTAATATTGTTATTATTATTATTGTTAGTATTATTATTATTATTATTGTCTTGTTATAGGTTTGTGAATATATATAGGTATATAAAGGAATTTATATATATGTATATGTATAAATATAGGTATGATGTGGGAGTAGTAAGCTTGTTTGTGGCAAGACATTGTTAGCCTTGAGCGCATATAAATATCTAAGTATGACCTCATGTTAGTATATTGAAATCAATGACCTTGTGGTCTGTCGAACTCATTAACTGCATATACAAATGGAAGTTATAAGCTTTAGGGCTTCCTGTGATGACATAGGTTGGTGATCACACTTAGGTGTTAGAGGTCACGTGCATGTCCGCATTTATTTGCAGGTCACAGGAAAATTATACTGTCATTGAAGATGAAGTACCTGTGGATTGGTTTGTCATAGAAAAGTTGTGCAAATTAGTAATAAGCTTGCCAGAAGATAGATTTGGATTGGAGATGTTTGATAATATGAATTATGAAATTGAATGAAATTCAATTGATGCGAACGTGATAGGATTAGGTTGATTATATGGCAAGGTAACTTAGTGGAGGATAAAGTCTAATATAGAGTAGCAGTCAGTACATGAAATATTTGATCAGAACTAATTGAGCACGACAAAACTTGATGTTTATTATGTTTTGTTTGATCACTAGTTAAATAGTTGACATGGCTGATTGGTGTTCTAATTATTTGTATCTATTTTAAAAGCAAGCAAGATTGACCTAGGTAAAGTAAATAGATAAAGAATAACAGCCGACTAAAAGAAATATTTTATTGAATTAAAAAGGAATATGATTCACATGATGTTTGATATCTGTTAGTTGACATGTACAAGTACAACTACCAGTTTTATATTTGACAGAGCTTGCTCAGCCCGAGCCTCCCTCGGCCCAGTAGTATCAAACCCCTCAGCCCGAGCATAACTCTCCCTAACCCGATGGTACTTCTGCAGCATGTATAAACCGAACAGAGGCGAATCCCAAAACCCCAGCCAACCCACACAGCAACTGAACCCAGCCGAGCTCGGCCAGGTCGAGCAACCGAGCCCAAACAACTGGCTTCCCACAGCAGCTCCCGGCCTGCCAACCCGGGCCCATCCCCCAACAGAATAGCCCAAGCAACTCAGCAGTAACCGAGCCGTAGGAATTCGTATATATGGTATCGATGGAAACAACAGAGTAACGAAACCTAGCTCCGAACCAACGCCGACACCCTAACCACGATGCGACAACCCCTGCCCTGGGCGGCCCAACCGCCGACGGCGCCGCCGTGCGCGGCCACGGCCGCGCGCTCGCACGAAACTGGAACGCAGCAACAGCAGCAGTTGCAACAAATAGGCAACTTCACGACGAGTTTTCTCCCTCCACACTCTTCGGTTTCACGAACCGATTTCGCGGGTATGTCTCCAATATATACAAGATTATTTCCTTTCTTTTAGAATGAATTTAGATGGTTTATATTGGCCGGAAAGTCGACACGAAGTCCGTCGAAAAACCTTACAAAAATAGAACCCGAAATAGTTCAAATCCCTGTTTTGGAAGGCGATTTCTCGCCAATCCAGAAACCAATTAGAAAAACTATTTGATACACTTTTAGACAATATATAGGGCTTCGTAAATTCTTTTGTAGATTCGGAAATCACCAACTACACACCGAGAAATCAAATCCCAAAGTTTCCCATAAACCTGTTTTAAAAACTAGAAAATCGCTCCACACGACGTACGTCACGCCAATCCGGATGACGTGGTCGCGAAACGAAGACATCGAAAGCTGCGTAACGGCTTCGTGGTCGTGTGGGATTTGACGGAATTCAAATTGGTCGCGTGTGCGCGACGAATTTGATACGTATCCGTCGAAATTCACTGTATCGTGTACTTTGCAAATTTCTCAATTACTTTGTGCACGCTCATCAGATCGAGACGAAACTTTCGCCAACAAGACCGTATCATTTTTCTGGTCCTGCATGCCAAGTTTGGTACAATTCTGAGACAGTTGAATCCGACGTCGTTTTGCTGGCCCCACGGTCTCACACAACGGGCGATTTTGTGCACGGCCGCCGGAATCCAACTCTGGACATACGGTTGGGTTCGTATCGGAAAACTGGATCCATAGACATGTAGTTTGACGACTTTAGAGACCTTTAACTCTGGCACGCTTTTCGGTGCAAAGAGGGTCCAACGGCAGATATCGTTTTTGTCCGAAATTACCGTTTTGCCCCTGTGTCCAGAATTGGACTTAAGGACAGGCAATCCTAGCTAATTTGACTATTCTGAGAACGTTGGTACTATTTATTTCAGCATCCGGAGACTTCTACATGTGTTGACTGATTGTGGCTCGTTGAGTGGTATGGTATTTTGGTTTCTCCAGCTAAGGACCTCAGGCAAGTGCACTTTCTGATTGCTTTCCGATTCATAGTAGTCTTTTTATTTCATGTCTATACATATATCTTGCTGCTTGTTGACACGCTCGTCACACGGAGTAATCGGGAGGGAAAAATCTTGTACACATGTGAACTACCCAGAAATATCCCCAAAATGTCTATTATTGCATGATAGCAGCTGCGCACGACACGTGCAGTGAGCCGAATTTATCCCCTAGCCGTTCACATATCGAAAAGGATATTTCACACCACCTAGATAGATGTCTTTATTAGCTTTTTCCTTGTTTACTTTTTTATCGTGCTATGTCATCAGTTTTCTTGCTAGCTTTCATCTCTCATATGTTATTTTCATGTCTTGTTAATTCTATTGTGTTTTCGCATTGTCGTCGGTTTGTGTACTTGTTCCATTCCTGACTGAAAACCAATATTTTTCAGGTTTAGCCGCGATCACTCTTAGCACTGGGAAGACTTGGGTATGCTGAAGACAACCTAGAAATAGAAAGCAATTGTATCAATTTCATTAATTGTAAAATCTTGTATTTTCTTTAATTGTAAATGTTGTAATAAATTTAGAGATGTGAATGAGCAGCAATTGTGATATTTGAGCATTATTTCTTGCGGGCTTGACAGCGTTCTACCGCCGACTCTGCGGCGTAGGCTGGCTTGGACACGTCTCGTATCCTAAAAGCGGGTGCGGGTCGTGACATTCTCCGTGTAATTTAGTACGGAGAATGATCATTCTCCGTGTAAATTAAGACGGAGAATGCCATTCTCCGTGTTAGTAACACGGAGAATGTCATTCTCCGTGTAAATTAAGACGGAGAATGACATCCTCCGTGTCACTAACACGGAGAATGACCACCCTCATGCGAAATTAACATTTTTCGTGTTCTAACACGGAGAATGACCATTCTCCTGCATTTTATGGTCAACTGAAACTTTGGAGAGCCATAACTTTTGACTGGAAGGTCGAAACGAGGTCCCGTTTGTCGCAAAATGAGCATATCATCGAGGAGACTGAAAGTAACCGCTTCACCGTTAGACGGCCTTCCGAAATTTTAGAATCGCAAGAAAAATGATGTTTGGACCTCCGTTTTAGCACTTTTGCCGTTTGTCCCGGTCTTTCCGAAATTTTCCGACGAGTTTTTAAAGATTTTTGAGAAGAAAACCTAGATTCGAAAGTGACCAGCATATGGAAGAAGATGAAGTATCGAAACGTTTCTTTTAAGAGCAGTTTCGTGGGTGTTTTCAGTAAATTAAAAGGAAGGGCAAAATGGTCATTTGGAACCCGCTTTGGATAAGTTTCTCTAATTCTGGGCACGCGATGAAAGTTTTTTTAGCGGTGGGTTTTACATAAAACTTTTTTAGTTTTTGGGCATTTCATAAATCCTCCCTTTTATTTATTATTTAATTATATTATTGAGTTTTCGGGAACCCGGTTGTACCGAACCTGACCAAATTGGACCCAAGTCAAACCCAAGCCCATGTAGTCGTGTAGTGGGACCAAATTCGACCTTTTAGACATGTTTGGTAAATGTAAATATTTTGTATATATTAGGAATTAGCAATTATTTACTAAATAATTGTTATGGGTAGAATATAGATATTATTGTTATTAAATAGCGTTTAGAATATTGTACGAATTTCTGGAGCCAAATAAATGGGGTGGTTGATGAGTTCACCGCGATATATTATTGGTTTAATTTCAGTGTTATTAGGATTATTATTATTATTAATATTTTTGACGTATTTATTAAACAATTTTACTTTACTATTATTGGTTATGTTTATTTTATATAAATAAATATTATTGTATATGTGTCCATATTTATTTAGGTAGGCCCTATCCTAGGAATAATTGTTATTGGGATTTAATTGGGTTTTATGGAGATTGTATATAAGGATATATGTATATTGATATACATATGGGTATATATATATAAAATATATTAAATATGTATTGATATATATGTGATTATATATATATATATATATATATATATATATATATATATTTTTTATATATATATATATATATATATATATATATATATATATATATATAATATATATATGTATAAAAATATATATATATATATAATATATATGTATAAGAGTGTGTATGTATATATATATGTATATAAATATATGTATATGTGTGTATATATGTATATATATGTTTATGTGTGTAAATATACATGTATAAGTATATATGTATATAGGCCTATATATATATACATATAGACATTAATTGTTAATAGGAAAATGAATATATATAAGGAATAAAAAAAGGAAAAACAAATATTAGTGAGCTCAGCCCAAAGGCCCAAGCCCGGGCATAACATTCCCAAAACCCATGAAGGCCGACCCCTGTTCATAACTGAACATATAAGCGCATATATGAACCGAGAGAAAGAAATGGAGGAGAAACATCGAGCAAACCCTAAGTTGATGGTACGCCACCCCTCCCCCGACCCTGGACGGTCGATCCCCGCCAGCTCCGCCGCCGCACGTCACCAGAGACGCACGGGAACAGTGGCAAGACAGCCGCACGCACAACAAGGGAGCAGCGACAGCCGTATAGAGTTTCGAAGCCCAACTTCGCTGTATGTTTACTCCCTTGACGTTGGATCGTTTCACGATCCGTAAACTATTACGGAAAGCCAATATAACCAGGTTTAAATCCCAGAAAATAGATTTTGGTATAAACAAGCATACTGCCCAGAAATTCGATGCAAACTTCATCGAAAACCTGTTCGAAAAATAGGGTATACACAGTCCAGATGTCAATATTTGAAGATCGATCCCGATCGATCTAAGGCCTTATTAGAAATTATATTTGAACAAACTTTTAGACAACACGTAGGGCTCCACAAGCCAATTCGTAGAAGTCGATTTCATCGACTACGCGCCGAGAAATCGGATCCCGAAGTTGACCTAAAATCTGTTTTAAAAACTAGAAATTTGTCCGATACGACGTGCGTCCTGCCAATCCGGGAGACGTGGTCGCAAAACGTAAGCATCGAAAGCTGCGTAATGGTTTCGTGGTCGTGTGGGCTTTGACTGAATTCAAATTGGTCGCGTGTGCGCGACGAATTTGAACCGTATCCGTCGAAATTTATCGTATCGGCCTCTGTGCAAATTTCCTAATTACTTTGTGCACGTTCATCAGATCGAGACAAAACTTGTGCCAACAGGATCGTATCATTTTTCTGGTCCTGTATGCCAAGTTAGATCCGATTCTGAGACAGTTGATAAAATTACAGTTTTGTGGGCCCCACGGTCCGACTCAACGGACGATTTTGTGCACGGTCCGCCGGAATCCAACTTTGGACATACGGTTGGATTTATATTAGAAAACCGGACCTGTTAACATATTGTTTGACGACTTTAGAGACCATTGACTCTGGCACGCTTTTCGGTGCAAAGTGGGTCCAACGACAGACATCGTTTTTGCCCAAAATTACCGTTTTGCCCCTGTGTCCAGAATTGGACTTAAGGACAGGCAATCCTAGCTAATTTGACTATTCTGAGAATGTTGGTAATGTTTGTTCCAGCTTTCGGAGACAGTTGTGATGACTTGGACTTTCTAACTTGTTGATTGGCGATACATTGTTGGTTCTCCGTGCAACCTCCAGGCAAGTATACCTTGTCGAACATATATAGTATTTATATTGTTTCTTTCTATTGTGTTCCTTTCATATTGTCACATGACTCCATATTGTGATTGATTTTTCCTTGATTGCTTTACTTGTTCTAGATTACGTGCACGTATATGATATTCGACATTGTTGACTATTGGTCTTTTCGTGTTATCTTGTCTCGTGATTGAGTTATCAGTTTCTATATATGTCTTTGACTTGACCATTCTTGACTAGAAGTATCTTGCATTGTACTATAGTTGAGACATACTATAGATTGGGAGTATCTTATATTGTACTACGACCTATAGCTGATTCTTCTATCTTGATATCGCTTGATTGACTTGACTTGAGACATACCATAGATTGGGAGTATCTTACATTGTACTACGACCTATAGCATATATTGATTGATTGATTGACTTGACTTGTGACACTATAAATTTGGAGTATCTTGCATTGTACTACGATTTATAGGAGTCTACTTGACTTTCTATCCTTTAGGAGAGGAGATCGATACTAGAATTGGCTAATCTTGACTGGAAGTATCTTGCATTGTATTATAGTCAAAATCTACTATAGATTGGGAGTATCTTGCATTGTACTACAAGCTATAGAGGTTAACCGATTGATTGGTAGCCAAGTCTAGTATTACATTTCCACACGACTCGTCGTCCTTAGATGTTCTCCTTGCAGTATTCTTATCCCTCTTACACCCTCTTACATGTTATTTACTGTCATATTAGTAGGCATGTTTTATGTATCTTGCTTGTCCTCTGAGGACCTGATGATCTCTTCTGGTAGCTGATTGTACGGAGTTAGTTAGCTGAGCATGTGGTAGTTGACTTCATCTACATGATTCAGGTATTTTGTTAGTGATATTGATTTACTATCTTTCTCGTGCTTTGATGATATATTCTGCTTATTAGCTTTACTTTATAGACTCATATCATTCTTGGAGTCTAATCTAACAATATGATAATGGACTACATACCATGACCCATACTTGTTCATTCTTGTTTTATATGATTCCTTGGATTGAGATATAGTTTAGATTAGACATGATACCCATGACCTTGACAGCTTATACGTACTCGAGTCGGGCTGGAGTCCGCTCGATACGTAGCTGGCTTGCTCACAAGCTCGCATCCGAAAAGCGGGTGCAGGTCGTGACAGGTACAGTGAAGACAATAAACGAAGAGAGGACACAGAACTGCTCCGGGAGCCAGGTTACAACCCTTAAACCAAACAAGGATCGGGGTTGTAACCCTTCGCCTGAACAGAACTGGACCCCTGATCTTTATTGCTAAGGCCAGTATAAATAATCATGGTATTAAGGTAAGATAAAACATGACGAACATGGCATGGGGTTGAAATAAGACAATAACGAAGAGAGGACACAGAACTGCTCCGGGAGCCAGATTACAACCCTTAAACCAAACAAAGACCGGGGTTGTAACCCTTCGCCTGAACAGAACTGGACCCCTGATCGTTATTGCTAAGGCAAGCATCAAAAATCATGTCATATCACAATCTTGCACAGAATCAGGATAAGACTAAGCTGGAATAAACTTCATCCAATCAATCACGGCCAATCAAGAGTACGGCTTGATACTTTTAACTAACTAGGGTTATCACATGCCTAGTTACTAGCAAGATGCAATGAGATTATTCCAACAGCCACAAGCCCTGCAGACCATCCGGTTATCCAGGTCGAATGTTCGTTTATGAAGAATGCAACACACGACTGTGTGCTGGAAATATGCCCTACTCGTCGGTAGGCTACAAGTCCACTTGAGCGCCCAGATAATGGGATTGCCTGTAGCTGGGAAATCTCTTCATGACTACTGGATTATTATAGTTATTAGCCTTAGTTGAATTCAGTAGGTGTCACGACCCGCACCCGCTTTTCGGATACGAAACGTGTCCAAGCCCAGCCTACGTCGCAGTGTCGGCGGTAGTACGTTGTCTATACTCACAAGTCACTGAATCTCTAATCACGAGAAAATCTATATCTCATCCATAGAATAATCAAGACACAAACAAGATCAGTGAATATCCATGAAACTAAGCAATAATGAATATAAACTGAATGTATCCAAAATCAATATCACATCCGGTGGACACAAATCCACTACCAGTAGATGGAAAATAGAGAAATACAAGAAATGAACCAACTGAGTACAACTTGCTAACCAAGTAACCACAACTGTAAAGCGCCGTGATCTGAAGCTAACTCAATCCACTCGTCTGCCCCCGACTCAAACTCGGCTAACCTGAGGAGATCATCAGGTCCTCAGATGATATAGCAAGATACATAATATACATGCCTATCTAGCAGTTTTATCATGCGTAAGAAATAAACAATAAAGAACAAGAACAAGACCAATGACCATGAATACTAACACGAACACAAACACAAACACAAACACGAACACGAACACTAACACTAGAACAACTACGCATAAATGAACTACCGGATGAACAAATACACGAGATCAATGGAAGAACCAAACCCTCATCCCGAGTGTGGACTCTCTGGTTTGAACTAAGCACTAACCCTCGTCCCGAGTGTGGACTCTCTGGTTAGCTCACGGCAAGACACCCTCGTCCCGTGTGGGGACTCTTTGGTGTAATTGGTCAACCCTCGTCCCGAGTGTGGACTCTCTAGTGCCAATGATCACGACAAACACCCTCGTCCCGTGTGTGGACTCTCTGGTGCACCAAACAACCCTCGTCCCGTGTGTGGACTCTCTGGTTGTGCAAAACGATAATCAAGGCTATGGCAGTTCACTACACGCACTCGTTCTATGACATGACTCAAGTAAGGTACTAGTAAGACTCCAAGCATGAAACACGAGGCCAAACATGAACACGGCTATAAACAATAAAAACAACTCCACAGAAAATAACACGAAAAACACATGTCCATAAGTAATCCAAAGACAGTAAAATGAAAGGAACTGCATGTAAGTAAAACTGTAGAGGAAGGCAAGGTATACTTGCCTTAGGTCCTGAGCTGCGAGTATAGTGTAGAGCACTGATTCAAATCCAATTAACCTGTTTAGATAGTTAGATATGATCAATACACAATTTAAAGGTACAAATAATCTATCTATTGATTTATTTAGGCTACTAGGTTTACTTCCTATTCTAAATCTAGTTTTCCCTTAATAACCTGTTGTTGCCCATGCCCTGGTTCCTGTAGGTGTATTACCTCTACTGGTTACTACTGATATTAGGTTACACTGCCCTGATACCTACTCTGTCTATCCAGATTTGCCAATATTTATTCTACTAAACTCTTAGCATTCACTGAGATGCACATATTTTTCAGTCCTGTTGGACCTACAGACTACTCACAATACAAGGTCTTAACTGATACTACAATCCAAAACGTATACTAGTAAAATAGGGATAGGAGTGGGACTAAATCATAGGTCCAATATAATTTGATATATAGGATTGCACACATGAAATATGGACTGTCCCAACTGAATGCAGGGGAGATCAACTAAGTTTTGGACAGCTGCTCATTATAATACTTACTGACTGAACATTACACCATATGGACAGGACATGAATATGTGTATACCAGTTATTCCCCTACCTAGGCAAGCCACTGATACACAACCACTGCTTGGCACATATCATCTAACAGGGTCATGGCAATCTAATGGAATGCCAGTCTACTGGTAAAGGTTTTGGCTGATTCCTATGTGAATGATTATGTACATACAAGAATTACTGCAATAGACCTCTCGTAAGAGTGTAGAAACCAACAGTGGAGGAGAATGCTCGAAGATCTCCTGTGCATTATTGTCCAAGAGAACAACGAATCAGTGTTGAATAGACCAATTTTCAGGGTGCCAAACAGTTCTGGGGCTAGTTGGTTAAGCACTCTAGGAAGTATTGTGTGAAATTTCCATGATCCAACTATGAAGTAAGAAGATAGTAGAGTTTTTATCAGTTCAAGAGAAATCAACCACAAGGGGAGGACTGGATAGAACCTGAAAAAAAGAAAAGAGATAGAACTCCCAGTTGTACCTAATCCAGTTATGTGCACTCAATGATGAAAATCTGCCCACTGAAGTTAAACAACTGTTACAGCCCTCTCTTTGAAGATCCAAGAGGATTACCACCTCAAAGAAGTTATGACCACAAGATACTTCTAATTTCTGGAGCACAACCAGTCTGCAACAGACCATATAGACACCCTTATACTGGAATATGGGTACACAAGGTCCACACCCTTCCTAATGTTGACAGGAACCTGGCCAATATATATTACCTACCTGAAGGTTCCTTCTAATGGACAGGGTTTAAACTCTACATATAACATATGTAGGCATTACAGAGCCTAAAGGGTATGGTATTAGGTGTTGCTTACTCATGTTTGCAGATCAACTTACAAGGCTAACATGCCATTACTGAACCTACATAGTAATAAAGGGCAGCACTAGATGAGGGCTCGACTACAGAAAGATCAGATGTGATCCCCTGTAATCAAAACAAAGAGGTAACCCAATGCATGGCTAAGGGTGTCTCTTCTTAACCAATTTCCAATTATTCTAAAAACACCTGTGTTATCCTGATGTTCCTTAGCTGCTACTGGTTGTTTCCCAGTTTAAGTGGGAATAAGTTATACATAGCCTACATGTAACAGACCTGGTATACTTGTTGGGTCACTCGAGTTGTATGGATGGTTATTTAACAGTCTCTCTCTTGTCCATTACAACCCACACTTGTATAGGACAAGAGTCCCTTAAGCACTGCAGGTTCCTATGACTCCCCTGTATTTGTACTACTGGGTAATCAATAACCCCATGTTTTCTGATGTAGCATCTACCCCAGATTTTAGGTCTGATACTCTGGTTTCCTCTTGAAACAGTCCCTGTACTCCTTTTTATCACTTTAAATGACATACTGTTATTAACCAGCCTTGATATCCTAGTATCAAACTTGAGTATCAGTTCTTGATATCAATTGATATCACTGATACTCGAGTATCAGTATTTGATATCCGATACCTGGATGTTCAAATTTTAGATGTCAGGTGGTGGATGTCTAATTGAAACTTTTGTTACTTCGATATCAGTAAATACTCGAATTGGGTTCTCTTTTAATCTCTCATATCAGTTATACTTGAATCACACATCCCATTCATGAACATAAAACCTAATAATGAAAACTGAAACCAACATGAAGGTAATAAATCATAATTCCAACCAACAGCAGAATATTAAGGAGGACCGAAGCACGCATATGAAACTCTCAAACCCACAATGTGGTATAAGAATCGTACCTTATGAACCCAAAATTTTGGCACGTTAGTACAGGGGACACAATGTGCTATTAGTCCTGATCTACCTAGTTCTTTTTAGGCATAAATTCAAGGTACCTACAATACTTAATTAGAAATCAAGGATTGAGTGCTTACAAGATCAATTGCATGTGGCTCGAGTGTCTCTTTGTTCCTCCTCAATTCCTCCTTGTCTCTTTGGCAACGGGGAAAGAAAAATACGTAGGGTTTGAATGAGGGGAGGTTGGGCTGTTTTCCTTCATATTTATACGTGTGCTGATCTATGGGAGGAGATAAAAGGATCTGATTTGAAATCGGATTTGAGATGTGAGGCTTGTGATCGAGTTTAAAACAGATTAGGAGGAATCATATTTGAATATGTTTAAAATTCAAAAGCATGGTTTCTTCTTGTGGGAAAGTCGGTTGTTTCTCCTATATAGGAATCATGCAAGGTGGATAGCCAAAATCTGAATTTAAACCGGATTTGGTTTGGAAGGAAAAATCTGGTTTTAATTCTCAGAGGCTGAGTTTGAATGATGTTAGGAGTATAGGCCATATCCTTTTAAATTTGAAAAGAATACATTTAGGTCCCTGCCAAAAGGTTTATTACCAATTGATCCTCTATTTGTATTTAATGCAAAAACAAAAATATACCCATAACATATATAGATGAGACAAATAAAATAAAATAAAAATGGGTTTTCAATTAAAAAAAATCGAGAAAAATTGGTCAAGGGGTTGACAACTCTACCCCCTTTAAACAAATTTCGTCCTCGAAATTTAAGGGGCCGTGATCCACTAGAATGAATAGTCTAGATCAAACTGCTATAAGAGAATTTCAAATTTTCTAAAATAATTCAAAGTCTAATACTACCAATCTCTACTGGAAATTCTCGCCAGCTGCTCCCTGCGGTGTTGTCTTATCTACCGTATTCATGGCATAGGCTTGTCCTCCTTGTGCGACTGGGAATGGTGGTGCTGTCGTGTTCTTCTTTGGGCAATCTCGAGATAGATGTTGGTCGGATCCGTAAGTATAGCACAACCTCAACCATCTTCGACAGTTTTTCTGGACGTGGCCTCTCTTCTTGTAGTACTGGCAGGTGGGTGCATCTTCGACTTGTTGTGGGGCTGCTCGTGGTTGCTGCTGATGCTGCTGTGCTGAGGTCTTCTCGAAAATGTTGGGGCATTTTGTCGGTGTTGATTGGTTGTTGCTTCCTCCGAAGGCGTCTCGATTCCTCTTCGGCTTGTGACTCAGTTCTTATTCTACAGCTTGGGCGACTTCTAGAATCTCTTCGTAAGTGGCGGCTCGACTGGTGGCAATGGCTAGGCGAATCTCGTGAGATAGTCCTTTTCTGAATCGTCGCGCCTTATCTTCAGGGGTGCTGACCAAGTTCTCCGCGAATCGGCTGAGGCTAGAAAACTCTGATGTGTACTCGTCGACGGTGTGGTTGCCCTGCTCTAGGTACTCGAACTGACTCACCAATGCCTCTCGTGCTACGTATGGATAGAATTTCCTCTTGAACAGTCGCTTGAATTCCTCCCAAGTCACGTCTGGAGCAGAAAATTGGGGTTCGCCTTGATACCACATCCGCGCGATGTCGAAAAGCTGTCCACTGACTGACTCGATCTTCAGATCTTCCGGGACTCGGGCCATCTTCAGATACCTCTCCACATTCTCCAGCCATTCATTAGCGTAGACGATCCCCTCTGTCCCATGGAACGGCATGGGCCTAAAGTCCATGAAGTGCTTGGGATTCTCCGGTCGTTGTCGCGGAGCATCTCTAATCTGAAGAGCCTCTCGCAAGGTATCGCGAAAGATGTTGGCTTGTTGCTGGAAGATCCCCAAGAGTGTGACATTGTCCAGTGCTGGTGGCGGAGGCAGTGCAGGTGCTGGATACATCGTCGGGGCTGGATACATCGTCGGCGGTGGGTGCATGGCAAATACAGGATGCATTGTTGGTGCTGGGTGCATGGTTGGTACCGGACGTGGAACCCCTGGTGGTAGGACAGATGCTGGTGGTAGACCGGGTACTGGTGGTGGAGTCTGCGGAGGAAACTACGGAGGTGGTGGAATGTCGTCTTTGCGGAATCTCGAGAACTGCGGCTGCAGCGGTTTGCCCATATGAGTGAGCTGGCTTCCCTGTGTTGGCGGGGTCATGTACTAAAAAAGCCTCATGTAGCCGGTGGAGTGTTCAGTGCAGCGTTGTTCCTGTCTTGAGAGTTCATCTTAACTGTAACAAGAGTAAACACTTTAGCCGTTGAAGAGATTTTCAAGCATGATGCAAGTCAAGAATTTAATGAAATCAAGGATTAGAGAACAGTAATGAGTCAAGACATGTGGATGAGATCCTAAGTGTCTAATCCTATTCGCAGGCTCACGACGGCACAGTGACGTAACCGAAGTGATTAACGTAGACCGGCATGGGCCAGCAAAAAAATTTGTTACGACCCGCACCCGCTTTTCGGATACAAAACGTGTCCAAGCCCAGCCTACGTCGCAGTGTCGGCGGTAGTACGCTGTCTATACTCACAAGTCACTGAATCTCTAATCACAGAAAAATCTATATCTCATCCACAGAATAATCAAGACACAAACAAGATCAGTGAATATCTATAAAACTAAGCAATAATGAATATAAACTGAATGTATCCAAAATCAATGTCATGTCCGGTGGACACAAATCCACTACCAATAGACGAAAAATAGAGAAATACAATAAATGAACCAAGTGAGTACAACCTGCTAACCAAGTAACCACAACTGCAAAGCGCCGTGATGTGAAGCTAACTCAATCCACTCATCTGCCCCCGACTCAAACTCAGCTAACCTGAGGAGATAATCAGGTCCTCAGAGGACATAACAAGATACATAATATACATGCCTATCTAGAAGTTTTATCATGTGCAAGAAATAAACAAGAAAGAATAAGAACAAGACCAATGACCATGAATACTAACACGAACACAAACACAAACACGAACACGAACACTAACACTGGAACAACTACGCATAAATGAACTGTCGAATGAACGAATACACGAGATCAATGGAAGAACCAAACCCTCGTCCCGAGTGTGGACTCTCTGGTTTAAACTAAGCACTAACCCTCGTCCTGAGTGTGGACTCTCTGGTTAGCTCACGGCAAGACACCCTCGTCCCGTGTGTGGACTCTCTGGTGCCAATAATCACGACAAACACCCTCATCCCGTGTGTAGACTCTCTGGTGCACCAAACAACCCTCGTCCCGTATGTGGACTCTCTGGTTGTGCAAAACGATAATCAAGGCTATGGCAGTTCACTACATGCACTCGTTCTATGACATGACTCAAGCAAGGTACTGGTAAGACTCCAAGCATAAAACATGAGGCCAAACATGAACCCGGCTATAAACAATAAAAATAACTCCACAGAAAATAACACGAAAAGCACATGTCCATAAATAATCCAAAGTAAAATGAAAGGAACTGCATGTAAGTAAAACTGTAGAGGAAGGCAAGGTATACTTGTCTTAGGTCCTGAGCTGCGAGTACAGTGCAGAGCACTGATTCAAATCCAATTAACCTGTTTAGATAGTTAGATATGATCAATACACAATTTAAAGGTACAAATAAGCTATCTATTGATTTATTTAGGCTTCTAGGTATACTTTCTTTTCTAAATCTAGTTTTTCCTTAGTAACCTGTTGTTGCCCATGCCCTGGTTCCTGTAGGTGGATTACCTCTACTGGTTACTACTGATAATAGGTTAAACTGCCCTGATACCTACTCTGTCTATCCAGATTTGCCTATATTTATTCTACTGAACTCTTAGCATTCACTGAGATGCACATATGTTTCAGCCCTGTTGGAGCTACAGACTACTAACAATACAAGGTCTTAACTGATACTACAATCCAAAACGTGTACTAGTAAAATAGGGATAGGAGTGGGACTGAATCATAGGTCCAATATAATTTGATATATAGGATTGCACATATGAAATATGGACTGTCCCAACTGAATACAGGGGAGATCAACTAAGTTTTGGACAGCTGCTCATTACAATACTTACTGACTGAACATTACACCATATGGACAGGACATGAATATGTGTATACCAGTTATTCCCCTGCCTAGGCAAGCCACTGATATACAACCACTGCTTGGCACATATCATCTAACAGGGTCATGGCAATCTAATGGAATGCCAGTCTACTGGTAAAGGTTTTGGCTGATTCCTATGTTAATGTTTATGGACATACAAGAATTACTGCAATAGACCAGTCATAAGAGTATAGAAACCAATAGTGGAGAAGAATGCTCGAAGATCTCCTATGCATTATTGACCAAGAGAACAATGAATCAGTGTCGAAGAGGCCAATTTTCAGGGTGCCAAACAGTTCTGGGGCTAGTTGGTTAAGCACTCTAGGAAGTATTGTGTAAAATTTCCATGATCCAACTATGAAGTAAGAAGATAGTGGAGTTCTTATCAGTTCAAGAGAAATCAACCACAAGGAGAGGACTGGACAGAACCTGAAAGAAAGAAAAGAGACAGAACTCCCAGTTGTACCTAATCCAGTTATGTGCACTCAATGATGAAAATCTGCCCATTGAAGTTAAACAACTGTTGCAGCCCTCTCTTTGAAGATCCAAGAGGATTACCACCTCAAAGAAGTTATGACCACAAGATACTTCTAATTCCTGGAGCACAACCAGTCCGCAACAGACCATATAGACACCCTTATACTGGAATATGGGTACACAGGGTTTAAGCTCTACATATAACATATGTAGGCATTACAGAGCCTAAAGGGTATGGTATTAGGTGTTGCTTACTCCTGTTTGCAGATCAACTTACAAGGCTAACATGGCATGACTGAACCTACATAGTAATAAAGGACAGCACTAGATGAGGGCTCGACTAGAGAAAGATCAGATGTGATCCCCTGTAATCAAAACAAAGAGGTAACCCAATGCATGGCTAAGGGTGTCTCTTCTTAACCTGTAACCTCTGTAAATTAAATTCTTGGATATTTTCAAAAATTGGTATTTTTATTTTATTTCGTATTTTTCAAAACTTCGAATTTTATCTGAATCTCGAAAAACGTGTAAATTCTAATTTTTGAAAAAAACAAATTTGACCGTGATTGCTATCGGTCCTTGTTGGCTTTGGTTTACTATTTTAGGCGATTTTGTCCTGTTGGAATTTTCCTATCCTTTTCTTGAATCAATAAGGTTTAAATATTAATCTGTATGGAGAGACGTTATTAAATTTTGGAATTTCCAAATATAATTATTTACTAAATAAATAATTTTTAAATATATTTAAATAATTAAGTGAATATATTAGTATTCTATTAATTAGAAAAATTCTGGCTAAATTGTAATTAGCTATATGTTAATTAGTAGTAACTGGCAATTAATTATTATTTATAACTAATATTTATTTTGTACTAATTATTGGCAGATAGTAAATGTTAGTGGTTAGCAGTTAGTATGTTAGTTTCCACTATTTTTCTATTACATTATACATCGTTAGGGTTTTCCCCACTCCCCTATAAATATCACACTTCCCAATGTTTCAACCTAAAATTCCTACACACATACCTAGACATTTTCTAGCAGCCACTCCCATTTCCTTGTCCTAATCCAGCCGCCACCCCTGCCAACAATCCCGACCACCACCCGAACAACCCTTCGTTACCATCGCCAGCCGCCCCCATCACCACCACTGCCACCGTGGTCATTCCGACTACCATCCCAATCCATCCCGCCGCCACCCTGTGGCCGACGTCCCCTGCCATCTTTCCTATACCACCGCCACCATCAGGTCCACCACCGTTCACCGAACCACCGCCATCACAACCACCGTTAGCCGCCACCACCACCGTAGTCACCTTCGCCACCACCGCCACCATCAGATCCAACATCACCACCGCCACCACTGTAACCCACCACCGCCATCGTCGTTCACCCACCGTTGACCACCACCACCACCGTCACCACCGATAGACACCACCATCATCGCAGAGAGAGAGAGAGGACCTGACTGCCGCCACTCCGCTGGCGCGACCCCGTGTCGCCCTGGCCGAGCTCGCGTCGTCCCCGAGCCGATCGTCCACCGTGCGTCGAGCCACGCCTCCCCGCCTGGCCGTGCGCGGAACCGCTGCATCCGAGCCGTGCCGCCCCAGGCCGGAACCCTCCGTGCTGGCGCTCCCCTCGCCGGAGCTCAGGCGAGCCGCCGGCCAACCCCTGTGAACCCGATCGTAAGCACTCCCCTTTTTCTTTAAACCCTTTTATTTTTGTGTGTGTTGAAGTTTGGGGGAGACAGAGCCCCCCCCCCTCTGTTATAAATACGTATTAGTATATATTATAATATATATTAGTTTATATATATTAGTATAATAGTTGATATATTATAGTATAATATATATTAGTTATAAATAAATGTGTATTAGTTTATAAATAATGTATACTAGTTATAAATTAATGTATATTTGTTTATATATATATATATATATATATATATATATATATATATATATATATATATATTAGTTTATGTATTAATGTATATTGTATATATATTAGTTTATAATTATATATATATATATTAGTTTCGTATAATAAATGTATAATTGTTTAATAATGTATATTAGTATAATACATGTATATTTGTTATATATAATGTATATTATTTTATTATTATTATTATTAAATTCTTGCTGGTATTGTTCTATTAATAATTAGGATTCTTAAGATTAATATTACCATTAATTGATTTTGGGCTTCTAGTCCTATGTTTTCTTATAATATCAATTTTAATAAATATGTATGGGTATATATATATATATATATATATATATATATATATATATATATATATATATATATATATATATATATATATATATATATAATATATATATATATATATATATATATATATATATATATATATATATATATATATATTTGTTTTTGCTTTATTGTCATTATTAGTACAGAAATGATTTTTTCTGGATTTTGAAGTATTATCTAAAAGATGTCGATTAATGCAGATATAATTTTAACATTATAAGGATTTCCAAATATTTATTATATTTATTTATTATATTTTTTTGAAATCATAAATCGTGATTAGGATAGTTATTTTCTATTCTTGATTTGATTAGTGTACCAAACCCTGATTTTAGACTTTTATATACCAAACTAGGCTATTTGGACTACTCTGGACTCATTGGGACTGCCCGTGTCGTCGTCGTCTGGGACCCTCTGTAGAGCATAGCAGTATACCTACCTCGTGTCGACACGTTCGTGTCGCGCACGTCGACTCCAACCAATCGAGGCGAGTACATTCTCTGATCTTTTCATACTTACCTGGATTATTTTCTTGCTCTAGATTACTCTACTTGATACTGACACGTATCTTCACGGATTAGTACTATATGGATTCTTTCCTGAGATGTTATCCCTCTACGGGTGCATCGGGTATTTCATGTTCATGTACTTTATCATGTGCATCAGGTACTCCTTGTACTCGTACTAGTTCATGTTTTTACATGTTCTCATGTGCTTCATGTGCTTCATGTGCTTTCATGTGCTTATCATGTGCCTCATGTACTACTCATTACATGAGTTCATATATCTTAGCTGTATTCATGTGCTTATAACATAACTTAAACGGATCCTTGTGTATTGATTGGGGCGGGGTGAGTAGAATTGGTTATGTGATCACTATCCCCAGTAGCTGTATTCATGTGCCTCCTTATTTGTATTCATGTGCCCCCAAGCCGTTTACATAACCATTATGCTCTAAATCACGTGGCCACTTACAGTCTCTACTATCATGTATTTACTTTCAGTTACAAAATATCTCATGTTTACTCGTACTTCCTATTCAGCACTTCCTGTATTTTACTCTATTGCATGATTGATACTCCTAACCTGCTATGAACTGTTTTAGAGATATGTGCTCATTCCCGTCCTGAATGGACCTGTTAAAAATTTTACAGATAGCTTGGAGGTTACTTGCTAGCCTAGAGGAGACCCAGTAGAGGTTGGAGTAGGTAGCTAGAGTTTCTTATTTCATTTTCAGTTGTCTTGAGTTGTATTTATTTTATGGATTACTGTATCGAGATTTGAGATGTTTCTGGGTTGTGTATCTTAGACACTTAGACTTCTATCTGATATATCTTTTTGTGGATTTCATGTTTTACCTATCTTCCATTATGCTCTACCTTAGATGTGATTGAGTTTACATTCTGCTATGTCACCCCAATCGGGAAATATAAACTGCTTAGCATTATACTGTTAGATGCATGAGACCTAGGACAGCTTTCTACCGCCGACACTGCGGCGTAGGCTGGACGTACCCACATCTCGCGCCATAACTCTAGGGTGCGGGTCGTGACATAACCAAATTCCAATTATTTTGAAAACACCTGTGTTATCCTGATGTTCTTTAGCTGCTACTGGTTGTTTCCCAGTTTAAGTGGGAATAAGTTATACATAGCCTACATGTAATAGACCTAGTATACTTGTTGGGTCACTCGAGTTGTGTGGATGGTTATTTAACAGTCTCTCTCTTGTCCATTACAACCCACACTTGCACAGGACATGAGTCCCTTAAGTATTGCAGGTTCCTATGACTCCCCTGCATTTACACTACTGGGTAATCAATAACCCCATGTTTTCTGATGTAGCATCTACCCCAGATTTCAGGTCTGATACTCTGGTTTCCTCTTGAAACAGTCCATGTACTCCTCTTTATCACTTCAAATGACATACTTGATTAACCTGCCTTAATATCCTAGTATCAAACTGGAGTATCAGTTCTTGATATCAATTGATATCACTGATACTCGGGTATCAGTATTTGATATCCGATACCTGGATGTTCAAATTTTAGATGTCAGGTGGTGGATGTCTAATTGAAACTTCTGTTACTTCGATATCAGTAAATACTCGAATTGGGTTCTTTTTTAATCTCTCATATCAGTTATACTTGAATCACACATCCCATTCATCAACATAAAACCTAATAATGAAAACTGAAACCAACGTGAAGGTAATAAATCATAATTCCAACCAACAGCAGAATATTAAGCAGGACCGAAGCACGCATATGAAACTCTCAAACCCACAACGTGGTATAAAAATCGGATCTTACGAACCCAAAATTTTGGCACGTTAGTACAGGGGACACAATGTGCTATTAGTCATGATCTACCTAGTTCTTTTTAGGCATAAATTCAAGGTACCTACAATACTTAATTAGAAATCATGGATTGAGTGCTTACTAGATCAATTGCTTGTGGCTCGAGTGTCTCTTTGTTCCTCCTTAATTCCTCCTCGTCTCTTTAGCAACGGGGAAAGAAAAATACGTAGGGTTTGAAGAAGGGGAGGTTGGGCTGCTTCCCTTCATATTTATACGTGTGCTGATCTATGGGAGGAGATAGAAGGATCTAATTTGAAATCGGATTTAAGATGTGAGGCTTGTGATCGAGTTTAAAACAGATTAGGAGGAATCATATTTGAATGTGTTTAAAATTCAAAAGCAGGGTTTCTTCTTGTGGGAAAGTCGGTTGTTTCTCCTATATAGGAATCATGCAAGGTGGGTAGCCAAAATCTGAATTTAAACTAGATTTGGTTTGGAAGGAAAAATCTGGTTTTAATTCTCAGAGGCTGAGTTCGAATGATGTTAGGAGTATAGGCTATATCCTTTTAAATTTGAAAAGAATATATTTAGGTCCCTGCCAAAAGTTTTATTACCAATTGATCCTCTATTTGTATTTAATGCAAAAACAAAAATATACCCATAACATATATAGATGAGACAAATAAAATAAAGTAAAAATGGGTTTTCAATTAAAAAAATCGAGAAAAATTGGTCAAGGGGTTGACAGTAGGTACCCCTGACCGTGGTATTCAGGGATCCCCATCCTAGACATGATGCAAGACAATACCAGTTTATTTGTGCAAATGCAATCGTCCACGGTATCCAGGTCATTCATACTTGTCATGTCAAACTAGCTGTCGTAACAGCATGTCATGATATATCATGTCAGTTTGCTTGTCAAGAGTGAGCCACAGCGGGCCATTATCGTGTTCTATTCTTACCTTATCATGAATAAGAGAAACTTGCATAAAATAACTAGTGACATATTTTTGAAGTCAAGGAAAAGATCTACAACTTTCATGTTGGGAGTTGGAAGAAATTTGGGCCACAAATCGGCCAAATTGGACATAAAATAGCCAAAATAGGCACTATGCGGCACTATTCAGCACTATGCGGCACTCCCATATGCGGCTGGACACTATGCGGCACTATACAGCACTCTCTTATGCGGCTGGGCACTATACGATACTATGCAGCACTCTTATGCGGCTGGACACTATACAGCACTATACAGCACTCTTATGTGGCTGGACACTATGCGGCACTATGCAGCACTCTTATGCGGCTGGGCACTATGCGGCATTATGCAGCACTCTTATGCGGTTGGGCACTATACAGCACTATGCAGCACTCTTATGCGACTAGGCACTATGCGGTACTATGCAGCACTCTTATGCGGCTGGACACTATGCAGCACTATGCAGCACTCTTATGCGGCTGGTCTCTATGCAGCACTATACAGTACCCTTACGCGGCTGGGCACTATACGGCACTATGCAGCACTCTTATGCGGCTGGGCACTATGCATCGTCTCTGCCAAAATCAGCACAGATGAACATAAAAATGGCCAAAAATGCTTTTGGCCATAACTTCATCAAAATAAGGCGAAATCCAACTTTTCAAAGGTCTATTTTAGGTAAAATCGAATTCTCTACAACATGGAACAATCAAAACATTAAAATAATAAAATTAAATAGATCAAAATCTAAAAAAAACCGAAAATAATATAAACTTAGATTTACAAGAAAATATCTACCAAAATGGAAAATGCCAAGTTCTAAAGTATCTTAGAATCCCGCGAGAAAGACAATAGAACAACGAAAATGGAGTTTCTCCATGAAGCAAGTTTTACTTGCCTAAGCTTCTCTTGGTAGGTGGAGTAGTTAAGAGGAAGAAGATGAAGAAATAAATGAAGAGTAAAGATGAAAGAGAAAGGGGGTAGGTTTTTAAATGATGATGGTGGTAGTAGGTAGGGGTTTTCTTTTGGTTCATGATGAACCCAAAAGCAAACAAAACCAAGCTAAACCGGACCAAGCTAAGCCATAACCAATGAAATGCCAAAATAACCATGCCAATGCAACATGCTAAAAATAAAATCATGACTAGCTAACCATGACTAATAAAATACGGACCCGAAATATGTACACGTATACGAAAATACGTAACACGGATTTCGAGGGTGACACTTCATCCCAGGATTTACCAGGCCTGTCATACGCATAGTATGGTCTGGATATCTGCCTTCACCTTTTACAAATGTATTGGCAAAAATAGGTATTCTGGCCAAAAGAAGCAGGAAAGAATCCTCGAGAGGAATGCAACTCGGCCTTAACCCTCTTAAATGTGTACTATATCTTTCAGAAGTATTGTAGAAAAGGTCCATGTTCCTCTGACCCAATTTATAACAGATTTTTCCAATTCTTGCTTGCAGAAGAGGAGTTAGATCCCATGACATCCTTCTAGGATAGCTGGCAAAAGCAAATTGGGATAATGTCATCGACCTTGATATTTCTGTTAGGTATTTGGCGTTGTCCTCCTTTAAGAAATATCTTATCTCTTTTCTTGCCTTAGGCTGGGAGGTCTTCTTGATGGCATTCCCGAATAAAAAGGCAGGTTTCTTGTAGACTGTAGTATCCAAGCTCTGAAGGGGTTCACCGTTCATTAAGTTCAAAAGGGTCTGATTATCTTGATCTATGAGCAGAGTTCTTCGTGCTTCGGGACCATCGTATTGGGGGAAAATGATATGAGACAAATTCTTCCTATACTCTGGGACATTAAATGTTGAAGCAAATCTTTCTGCATTTGGGTCTTCCCTGAGATTAACTGCAAAAAGATATATGAACAGGAAAAAAAATTAGAAGCAAAGCAAAGTGTACGACTTATTGAATTGCACAGACATTTTGAGTTGTGCCACATAAATGTGTTGCGCAAATTTAAGTTGCGCAACATTCTGAGTTGCATAACAACTCAAGTTGCGCCAAATGTTATGTTGTACGAAACTCAAGTTGTGCAAACATTTCAGGTTGTGCCACATACTAAGTTGCACCTTAATTTTAGCTGTGTAATATTTTAAATTTTGCATAAACAACATGTATAACACGGTTCGTAAGAACGAACAGTGTTCAAGAAAAAAGCAACCACATCCTAAGAAGGGGTGGCGCAAAGTTTGTGATACACCACACTCTAAAAAGAGGGGCGTAAATCAATCAGTGATGGAATCATCGTCTACAGAACGAATCGACTCGTCCTTAATTACCTTCTACTGCTGGGTTGGCCGTCTCTCGTCGAGAAGAAGGCGGCGCATATTGTGGTGCACGGGTGGATGGAGCACGAGTTGAAGAGGTGGCGATGGCCTTCCCTTTGTCAGTAGCAGTCTTTTTGGGGGCCATGTCGTCGAGGAGATGGTCGGAAAAGAGGGTTGCAAGAGTTCAAGAAATTTCCTCAGAAGATTAAAAGTGAAAGTAAAGAATCACAGCAGATTAAACAGGGATTATTTATAGCCAAAAGTCGGAATCCTAACAGTCTCCCCCAATTGTGCACGAAAAAATCATAACTGGTAGCAACAGACTGCGGTTGACTGGCGCAACTTGACTCAGTCAAAACTTTTATAAATTCAAAGTATTTCAAAACTTTGAAATATTTAAAGTTTTGAAAACTTTGAAGGGGGTCTTGTAGGGCCTAAAAATCAAGTTATGCCATGAATCTACTACTCAGTAATCAAGTTGCGCTCCAAAAATCAAGCTGCGCTACTGTTTTTAAGCTCAGAGATCAAGCTGCACCACTGATCAGGTTGTGCCTCATATCAGACTGCGCCTCATTATGTTGTGCCAAAATCTACGTGGCATCTGACATTTAATGGCCATCATTACCTGACAACACTGACAACTGACAAACACAGTGAACGAGGAAAATCTCTTTCAATCCCTCGAATTGTGTCGCTCGAGGAGATTGGACTGACAGCTGTCCTGCACATCTTGTGAGTTGCGCCTAGGCGCAATCCAGACAAGTTTCTTAGTTGCGCCTAGAAGCAATCTGAACGACTTCTTCTCAAAAGCTGCCATATGTCCAGGCGCAGTCTAATCAGGCGCAGTTTAACTTGTTGACTGAAGCTCGCGCAACCTGATAAAGTTGAGACAATTTTCATTTCCAAAGAAGGATGACGTGACGCACATGCCACGAATCTCTCAAGATGCGTCTATTATATTGTACACGACCACGCGCATCTCAATCACATGATGCCATGCGTCTAAATATAGTTAGTACATGGCTGATAACTGAATGAAAGTTGGCACAACAGGAGGTTGGCGCAACCCAATATGGCGCAATCTAGCCTCGTGCACATCAGAATAACTGCCAAAACAGTTATTTCTTGAACTCTATAAATAGAGTTTCCAATCATTGTTAAAGGATCACCCATAGAGATCAAGAACACTTGTAAAATTGCTGATGTATTCTCCAGAGGCTCTAGTCTTCAAGTTCACATGGTCCAAGGGATAAAGTGATCGTCTTCTGATCAGATTCCTACAGTTGTACTTCCCCATAATTTGTTGTACTTTGTACTATTCTTTTATAAGTTTGGAATAAACTTTTTTTTTTGCAAATAGCTAGCCTACTCCCAAATCGGTGTCTTTACAAGTATAGGAAACAATATCGAAATATACCAGGTAAACCAGGAATGACATCTCATGACGAGATTTACGTATACTAGTCTATGTATCCTCGTATCGAGAATCAAGTATAATACTACAACTGAATCGGATATAGTAGATATCAAAGCAATGAAAACTATCAAATAATGTACTTGCTTGAGGTCCTGAGCTGAGAAAATCGAAACTATAACCCACTCAATGAGCCATGAACGGTCAACTCGTACAACAGTCTCCTAATACTGAAATAGACATTACCAACATTCTCAGAATGGTCAAATTAGCTAGAAATGCCTACCCATAAGTCCAATTCTGGACACAGGGGCAAAACGGTAAATTCGGGTCAAAATGGTGTCCGTCGTTGACCCACTTTGCACCTAAAAATGTCCCAGAACATACGGTCTCTAAAGTCATCAAATTACATGTTTACAAGTTTGATTTGACGAGACAAACCCAACCGTATGTCCAAAGTTGAATTCTGGTGGACCGTGCACAAATTTGCCCGTTGGATCAGGTCGCGGGCCCGCCAAAATAGCGTTTCGGTCGACCTTCTCAGAATCGGACCAAACTTAGCATACAGGAACAGAAAAATGATACGGTTGTGCTGGCTCAAGTTTCGTCTCGATATGACGAGCTTGCAGAAAGTAATTGACAAATTTGCAAAAGGTCGATACGGTAAATTTTAACGGATACGCATCAAATTCGTCGCGCACACGCGACCAATTTGAATTCCGTCAAAGTCCACACGTCCACAAAGTCGATACGCACCCTTCAATATTTTCGTTTCGCGACCACGTCGCCCGGATTGACGGGACGGACTGCGTATCGGGATAATTTTCTAAAAATTCAGCTTTGAAAATCAGTTTTTTTTCTCCAATTTCACAATCCAATAACTTTCCATAAAGTGCATGAAATTTAATTCTATAAAAAGGGTTTTAAAGCCCTATAGTTTGTCTACAAGTCTCTTCAAACCGATTTTGAAACTCGTAACATGCTGGTCGCAAATTGGCCATAAAGTTGGAGTTTCGGGACAATTTCTAACGTCCAATAAATCAAGTTTTTCTCGATTTTAGAACTCATTTTTCGTCGCACATGATGTGAATCGGCATAAACTATTTGAAGGGAATTAAAGGTGTATATGTTGTGAACATACCAGAATAAATGGATCGTGAAACGATCGAGCGAGGAAGGAGAAATTCGCTCGCGAATTTGGGTCGATGACTACTGTCGCTGCTGTCTTGGCACGCTCTCCCGCTCTTCTTCGGCGATGCACGGCCGGCCTCCAGTGTGTCAGAGGCGTTGGGGTCGACGTCGGGGTGCGCGCTGGGTTGGGGGTGACGGCTAGGGTTTGGTTTTTGTAAAAAAATCCTCTCTCTCTCTCTCTCTCTCTCTCTCTCTCTCTCTCTCTCTCTCTCTATAAATATATGTATATAAAGGGGGGCTCGGTTGATCGAGTTTGTTCACGTTTAATAGGAAGGGTGTAACACCCAGTTTTCTAGAAGAGGGTAATTTTGAAATTTTGTAATTATAATTATTATTTAATGGTATTTATTTCATATTATGATTTTTTACATATTTTTAATTTATTTTTAAACTATTTAAATTTATGACTTATGATTTATGGTGTTTTGCTAGTAAACAGTAGAGACTGCCTACCCTAGAGCCTAGCCATGTGATTAGGGTATTTAGATATTTTTGGGGTTATTTGATTTTATTATAATTTATTTGAATTTATAGGAATTTTTAGAATTTATTTTGGAATTGTTTGAATGAGGGTTGACTAGGTTGACTTTGACTAGCAATGACTTGATAGGCTAACCTAGAAGCTAACCCTAGTTAGTTGGACTTGGTTAGGCTAGGTGACTCTAGTCTAACCTAGCATGACTTAAGTTAGTGGGTTTAGATTCATTAGAAATTGACTTAAGGAGTTAGGAATTAAATGGGTTGAGAAATGACTTGTGGTTTCACAAGTCATTTTGTGACTTAACCTAATAGGACTAGTCAACCTAGTTTAAACCCTAACCTAGCCCATCATGGCCAGCCACCACTAGTTAACCTAGGGATTCCCCCACTATAAAACCCCTCCTAAAATCTAGGGCTAGCCTCCCTTCCTTAGGAAATTTATTTCAAGAAGAAAGAGGTGAGTTCCTATCTTTAGAAATTCATTATAAATCCATTTTAGGTCATTTTTCCCCCAAACTAGTTGCATTAGATCCTAATATCAATGTTCTTGCTATTGGTAATGATTGTTTGCAGGAAGGAAACAATTTGTGAGATTTTGGTGGTTGAGAAAATCTTTCCATTTGGGGATTTTTCACCCATAGTTCAAGAATAGGTAATCTCTCCATTTCTCCATGGATTTTCATTTTGTCTTCATCAATAGGAAGCCCTAAGGGTCCCCTAAGAGTCTGGATAGGATTCGTGTCGGGTGTCATGGGTTTCGTGTCCGTTCTGGACACGTATCAGTCCAGGTGCATGACTGTTTGTCGAAATGCCTCAATGGGCATTTTGTGTGATTTTTGAGATTATGTTTGAATAAAAAATTAGTTTTAGGTCTCGCTTACACGTTTTTGTAATTTTTGTGGTGTCTTAGTGTCGTGTCTAGGCTGCACGGACACGTGTACACACGGTCGTGCACACGCGCGCGTGGGGGCTGTGAGTGCCCTGCTACTCGGGGTCTCTTCCGACTCGGACACGCCACCCCGACACGTGGGACTTGGCACACACCAAGGGGCAATGTCTGCCACCCTGTGTGTCAAGTTGCACGGGCCCACGTGGCGTGTCGGACACGCACGAGCACGTGCACTGGTCGCACGATTTATGTCAGTCTCGTGCTTGAGTTGTGTGATGTTTTTGGACACATTGTGTCATGTTTTTGGACACGATATCAATTGTAAGACACGTACACATATTTGACAATAACTACCAATGTCACGCCCCAGAACCAGAATACTGGAGATCGGGGGCGAGACAAAGCCAGCTACGTATATCAGAGTACGCCAGTACCCCGAGATACGGTCAAAGCTGTCTAGAAGACAAGTGGGTGGACTCTAGCATGCCACTGACGACTCCTAAGGTCGAACAAATCCTATCTCAATCCAATCAACATAAGAAGCAATAAAGAGTAAATCATATATGAGATGGGTAAGGCGTCCCAAACACAAGTACATACATAATCATGAGAGCTGACATAATAAAAGATATATCAACTGACTATACAAAAGGTACTATAATGTACAACTAGCAGCTGTCCAGAATATACATCCACGCCGTACTAAGACGGAGGGAACAAAACCCAGAAAGAAGGTCTAACATATGTCCTTGGCTAATACACCACAAAATGAAAGTACAAGATAAAGTGGGAAATAAAGGTAACCCACTCGCTATCCATATCGGTCCTCTGAGTGCGAACCATCCG
>JANAVB010018326.1:0-117500 GCA_029216955.1 Iris pallida | reverse complement strand
ATGCATGATGTACAGTCAATGTAAGAAATATGTCATGACCCACGCCCGCATAATCGAGTACGAGTTTTGATCGTACCCAGCCTTCGTTGCATTATCAACGGTAGTTAATTGTTCTACACCTCAATAATCGTCAAAAGAATCAATCCTTGCTCAATCACAGATGACTAATCACGTGTTCAAATATCAAATCACCACATCATCACATATTTCACTATACTTTGATGTACACCTTTACAAAAGTATCTGGATACAAATTCGGTGAATAGTAAAGACAACATCCTCAAGCTACATCGAGTACAACATCAATTCGTTCATACAATTAGAGAAGATCTATACAAAGGTACTATGTATGTCCTAAATCATCACCGATCTCTGTGTAGCATCCATGCCAACTAATACTATCACCTTGTCTGTAAGCCATAAAATCTAAAATAGAAGTCATCGTCACCTGCAACATATCCTGTCAAGAGAGGAGCCAAGTATAACCCAACGAATTAAAAAAAAGTATAACCCAGCGAATAAATGTAATACTAAGTAAAACTACAATGCAATAATAATGGTATTGACTAACCTATAACTAGACAATAGTACAATAACTGAAATAATAAATAAGTACAATCATGCAATAGTGAATTAAAATATTAATCTAACATATGATCGGCTGTAGCACAATAGAATATTGTGTGGCTTAACCACACATGCATGTGTTATTAAGCTATTCACACTATTATATAAGGGGGTTTGATCACATATAGACTAAATATTTCTCCAACATGACAAATAATCAAGATACAATCACAATACAACCAGTGCATAATAGAATCTTGTCAATCAAGTGTCCAATAGGATTAATGCAATACAGAAACACAAAGTAAAGATTCAAGTCATAGTATAGTTGCCTTAGGTCCAATTTGCTAACTTTTTTTCTAGTCCAAACCTAATAAAATATTAAGTCGTTACATTCTAGATCCAATCCGATAAATCTTTCTACACTACTTTAATACTTAATCTTAATCAAATTTCCTAAACTAAACCCATTACTATACCTCTAACCCAACAATAATATAATCATGAACCATATACTCAAAGTCCCAACAACCCTCTCCCAGATATTATTGTAAACCCCCAGACTTTTATATCATTTCCTATTATTATTTGGCCTAAATAGTAATTTTGGATTTTTTTATATTTTTAAAACAATATTTATTATGTTATGTTGAATTTTGAGGATAAAAAACATTTTAAGGGGATAGTATGTAGCACCTGCTTCCTAGAAATTTTATTATTTACTTAAGGTTTGATTTGGGATCACTGTCACGACCCGTATCCGCTTTTTGGGATACGAGTACGTAACCAAGTCCAGCCTACGGATCCGACCCCATGTGTCTTTCCACTATATTATACTATTACAATACATACAAGCATCATCTTCTCCGTGTCCGACACACCAGACACGATCTCCCTCCTTCTACCCCTGTGTTGTGCAGGACACAATTCGACAATCTCGACACATCGACACACCCTAACCCTAACCCTATCCAGCCACCTCCTCGTCGGAATCCAACCATGGCCGCCACCACTACAACATCACCACCTCCGTCGTTCGTCTGCTACCGTCACAGAGTCCCCCAACCACAAGCAATGCCACGACCACTCACCTCGCCCGAACGACCATCGTTACACCTAGCCATTGTCGTCGTCCTGCTAGTCCCGCACCTTCAGCCACCCAACCTCATCCGGCCATTAATCTTCACACCGCTGCTGGCCTCCTCATTGACTCCGACAAGCACTCGCGCATCTACAACACCGCCAGTATCGGTGACCACACCCCTGGCCTCTTACTGCTCGACCGCTTCTGCCACACTACCTCCGTCACCGTCGTGTGGCAGCCAAGAGCTACCCGGATCTGGTGATGGAACTCTTCCCAATACTGTCGAGCCTCATCCAGATCTGGCGACTGCCATTCTCTGATTCGGCGTCCTCTCTGGGCACGTTTCCCGACCGCCCAACCGCGTCGAGCTCTGCCATTGTCGGGGACGAGCCGTCCGGCGAGCGCCGCACCACTCAGGTGACTTCTTCCTCAATTTCCTCTTTCTCACCCACACTCCCTCTCTCTCTCTTCCTCTTTAGATTTGTAACATCCGTTAATTGAATTTTGAAATTTTTTCGAATGTTGCAAGTTTTTATTTTTGAATTTTTTAAATCTCAAAAGTAAGAATTCTAATTTGAAGCAAATTTTCGATCGTAAAATGCTATCAGTATCTTAGAGTGTTGGTTTTAGGAACTAGATTATATAAGTAAAATAATTTCCTCTTCATTTTTTTGGGATTTTTATAAGTTATAAATATCTACTCTTCTATATAGAAAAAGATTTGGAAAAATATGGACTTGTAAATAAAAGTAGTTTTATATTATTTTATTTTGATTTAAATCTGGAAGTTTTTATAAGTTATAAAATTATTATAATTTTCTTCATATCGGCCTAAGACCATTTCAGTCCTAGTTTAGCCTACCAAACCAATGGCTTAGATCATGGGTTAGAGCTTGGGATTTAGCCAATAATAGGTAATTAGTAGCTAAATTATAATTAGCAATTAACTATTAACTAAATAAATTGTTAGCTAATAACTAATTAAACTAGTGGAGAGCAATAATGTTAGTGGTTAGCAAATAGGGTTAGTAGTTAGTTTTTCACTATACTTTTCCTATTTCTATTACAATTTCTGTTTTGCCCTTAGGATTTTCCTTCCTACCCTATAAATATTGCACACTCCCCAACGTTACACAAATCCCTATGCACTCACTGTAGTCGTACCCCTATTTTTCTCTAACCCGACCAGTACCACCACAGCCGTCCACCATTACAACCAACGCCATCGGTCGCCATCAAGCCACCCTCCTGGCCGACGCCACCCCGGCGTCGCCACCACCATACTGGCCGCCAGCCTTTGCTCACCTATATCACCACCGGAACGACTACCACCTTCGCCTTACAGCCTCCACGACCTCCACCACAAACACCAACACTACCACCAACACCCCGTCGCCCCTGCCAAAGTCCGGCGAGCCGCCTCGCCAACACCACAGAAACCCCTCACCATGTCCTGTAAAACCCCAAAATTTTTGGATTATTATTTATTTATTTATTTGGCTTCAATAGGATTTTATGGAATTTATGAATATCTTTAAATTAAATAGTTATTTTTATACCTTAGCCATGGTTGAGTTTTAGAGTATAAGATGACCAAGAATTATGGCATTGATAGTGTACACGTGTGCTTTGACTAGTATTTTAGCCATGGTAGGGATGGTCGAGCCATAGGTGTGTTCTAACTAGAAAAACCAAGCCAAGTTATGACTTAACCCCCACCGATGATTTATTTATTTAATTATTAGATTATTGACTTTCTAGGAGACCCGGTTGTACCAATTTAGCCCCGACTTGACCCGAACCAATTCAAATCTAAATAGACATGTAGTACTCTCAAATACCTTCATGTTGATATATATTTTGTATATATATTTTACTAATATTAATATGTTTTCAATTTTGGAAAGTTTCTATTTATAGAAAGTGTCTACGTGTAATCCTAGTGTTATCCTAGTTGGTATTAGTTTACATTTGACCCAAAGCCCAACCCAATCCTAAGTAGGCATGTTAGGTATTCACAAATATTAATAAATACATATATTTTGTATTTAATTCAAATTTTGGATTATATTTATATAGATAGATTTAATTAGTCTATATTAGGAAAGACCTTTTTAATCCTCAATCCAATCAATTAGCCAACTCACCAAACAACCAAACCATGCCAAGTGGACCCTCACTATGGAGAATTCGGCCAAGCAAACCCCCCCATGGTCGAGCATCTCATAGGAATAGGATTTCCACTCCTTTCATGCATGCAACCCAAAAAGCCCATATATGTATATCAACTTAACCCAAACCCTAACCCTAACTTAATTCTTCCTTTCTCTCCCTCCCCATAGCCGACCAACTCCTCTACCTCTCTAAATTTTGGCAGCACCTCTCTCCCATAGCCCTCCATACATTATCTTCTCCATTGCACATCTCTCCATCCTTCACAAAAACTCATCTCCTCCACCATACATCTACCCAACCACACAAAACAAACCCTAAAAACTCCATCTTCTCCATCCAACCATCTATAGCCATTTCCAACCCTTCTAAACTCAACAAGAGAGGATTATCAAGCAAAGATAGCAAGAAAGGTTGGAGCTTTGGTAAGGAGAAGTCTTCACAACCTCTCTAGCAAAGACTTTTGGTAAGAAACTGTTGGAGTGGGTGGGGTTCCCAACCTATGTGGAGAAGATCCCGGAGTGCGACGAGCGCCGTCCGATGTCGGAGAAGCTCGGGAGTAGTTGTTACTGCTGCTGCTGCCCCAAAGGGGGTTCTGGACCAAGTCTGCCGAGTTCGGGCCGAACTCGGTCCCAGGCCGAGTTCTGGCCGAACTCGGTCTGGCCGTTCCAGGGTTTGGCCATCCAGTACTGGTTGCCCCACACAGAGTTCTGGCCGAACTCTGTGTGTCGGGGGGGGGCTGAAGCGGATTTCTGGATGAGTTTTCATCATTGGATCTAATCCAACGGTCCAGGTTGGTTGCGGGATTAGGGAGATATATTGAGTTTTCTCAACCCTAATTCATTATCGGATAATCGCATTGGACAACACAAGTTTGAGAGAGAAGGAGGCAAGAGTGCCATTACAACTTCGGAGAAGAAGACGGAGGATTGAAGGTCGTTTTCAAAGGAGATCGTGTTCGGGTAATCTCTACTCGTCGTTCTCGTTCTTCGTAGCCTTGTGATCATTGTTCTTGTCTCTGAGTGTTGTGGGGATCCGATTTGGATCGGGAGGAGTTTGTAGAGGGTGTAATTCTTCTATTCCATTAGTGGAGGCTTCTCAGGGTTGGACTCCGATCGTCCCGTGGTTTTTCCCGCAAGGGTTTCCACGTCAAAAATTCTCTGTGTCTGCGTGGTTGTTTTTGTGTGCTTGTTTTTGGGTTCGTGCGTTGTTTGTTCGGTCCTCTCGCAGGTACTCTCCGGTTTGGAGAAAGGTTTTCGCGCTTCTTTCCCAACAGAGTGGTATCAGAGCCAGGTTTTGTTCTGGCTGATACCAACAGAGTGGTATCAAAGCTTTGGGTTCAAAGGGTGTCAGGAGTTGACAGAGGAACCAGAGAGGAGAGATGGACGCGAAGCCGGTGCGCATGGTGAACCTTAATGGCACAAACTATCATTATTGGCGGAGCAAGATGAAGGATTTGTTATTTGTCAAGAAGCTGCATCTACCTGTGTTTGCAACCGAGAGGCCCAGTGATAAATCCGAGGAGGACTGGAAGTTCGAGCACATACAGGTGTGTGGGTACATACGGCAGTTTGTTGATGAGAATGTGTACAATCACGTTGCCAATATTGAGCACGCGAAGACGTTGTGGGATAAGCTGGAATCCTTGTATGCGAAGAAGACCGGGGTAAACAAGTTGTTCCTGATCCGAACGATGATGGGTCTGCGGTACAAGGATGTGGCGTCTATTTCGGATCACTTGAGTGAGTTCTAGGGCGTGGTTGACTAGCTATCTTCTATGGAAGTCAAGTTCGACGACGAAGTTCAGGGACTGTGGCTGCTGTGTACCTTGCCAGACTCGTGGGAGACCGTACGAGTATCTATGATCGCTTCTGCTCCAGAGGGCGTGGTCAGTCTGGAGTTTGCCAAGAGCGGGGTGTTGAATGAAGAGATGCGGAGACGTTCTCAGGGCACTTCATCCACATCCCACCACTCAGAGGCACTTGTTTCAGAGAGCCGCGGAAGGGGCAAAAGCAGGGGTCCAGGTGGTGGCAGAGACAAGAGCAGGAGGAAGTCCAAAGGTCGGTACGAGGACTCAGAGTGTTATCATTGCGGTAAGAAGGGCCATATCAAGCGGAATTGTTTCGCTTGGAAGAGAGAGAAGAAGGGCGACAAGGGGAAGCAAGAAGAGAACACTACAGCGGCGGCCTCGATACATGGAGGCGATGTGATCGTCGTAGGTGATGAGGTCATTACTAACCTCGCCTGCGATAACAATTCTTGGCTGGTGGACTCAGGAGCTTCAGCACATGTATCTCACAATAGGGCACTGTTTGCCACTTACACGACAGGCGACTGTGGCGTGTTGAAGATGGGCAACGGAGATGTGTCGAAGGCGGTTGCCGTTGGAGATGTGCATTTGAGAACGAAGACGGGTGCGGTTCTTGTTCTCAAGGATGTTCGTCATGTCCCTGATATCCGTTTCAACCTGGTGTCGGTTGGAAGGTTGGATGACGAGGGATTCTTCAGTCTCTTCGGGAATAGTCAGTGGAAGCTTTCCAGAGGTTCGATGGTGATTTCTAGAGGAAGCAAGAAGTTCGGTCTCTACTATATGGAGGGGAGCACAGAGGGGGCACAGGAGGTAAACGCAGTCAGTGACGCGTCTACCGAGTTGTGGCACAGGCGGCTCGGCCATATCAGCGAGAAGGGGATGAGCTACTTGGTGAACAGGAAGGTAATTCCGGGGCTCAAGTCTACAAAGTTGGAGAAATGCACGCACTGTTTGGCTGGGAAGCAAAGTAGGGTGTCTTTCCAAAGTCACCCAAGTTCGAGGAAGCCGGCGTTGCTCGAGTTGATTCACTCGGATGTCTGCGGTCCTATGAAGGTAAAATCTCTTGGTGGTGCTTCTTACTTTGTGACTTTTATTGATGACTGTTCCAGGAAGGTTTGGGTCTATGCCTTAAAGACCAAGGATCAGGTGCTGCCTACTTTCAAGGAGTTTCAGGCCTCCGTTGAAAGGGAGACGGGCAAGAAGTTGTTGTGTGTTCGGTCTGACAATGGCGGCGAATACATCGGTCCCTTTGATGCGTATTGCAGAGAGCAAGGGATACAACACCAGAAGACTCCGCCAAAGACACCTCAGCTCAATGGTGTAGCGGAGCGCATGAACAGGACACTGATGGAGAGGGTACGGTATTTGCTGTCAGAGGCAAACTTGCCGGGCAGTTATTAGGGTGAGGCTCTTCTCACAGCTGCTTATATTATTAATTTGTCTCCTAGTGCTCCTTTGCAGGGTGATGTGCCTGACAAAGTATGGTACGGCAAGGAGCCGTCATACAGTCACCTGCGGGCGTTTGGTTGTAAAGCCTTCGTGCATGTACCGAAGGACGAGAGGACCAAACTTGAGCCGAAGACGAGGCGATGCGTCTTTGTCGGCTATGGTCGGGATAAGTTTGGCTATAGACTCTACGACCCAGTGGAAGAAAAGCTCTACAGAAGCAGGGATGTGGTGTTCGTCGAGGATCAGACCATGACCAACACTCAGGATTCCGAGACGCCTTCTGAGGCTGAGGAATTGCCTGAGTTAGAGTCATTTCGCTTCGAGCAGTTTCCAGAGGACATCGCAGAGGATCCAGTTATGGGGGAGCCGGTACATGGAGTTGCTCCCAACCTTGATCATCAGCCTGCTGATGGTGGTCAGGGTGTCCCTCAGGAGGATGAGCATGCCGGAGAGGTAGTTCCTGAAGGGGAGGAGGCTGTCAGTATACAGCCAGCACCAGTGGCTCCACTGAGAAGGAGCAACAGGGATCGTCGACCATCTACGAGATACTCGTCGGATAAGTATGTGCTATTGACTGACGGGAGAGAGCCCGAAAGTTTCGCAGAGGCTATGGAAGACGAACACAGGCAGGAGTGGATGGTGGCTATGCAGGAGAAGATGAGTTCCTTGTACACCAATTCTACTTATGATCTGGTGCGGTTGCCAAAGGGCAAGAAGGCTTTGAAAAATCGATGGGTGTTCAGAGTGAAGCAGACGGATGATGCTACTCGCCCTCGATACAAAGCGAGGCTGGTAGTCAAGGGCTACGGTCAGCAGAAAGACGTGGATTATGATGAAATCTTTTCGCCTGTCGTTAAGCATTCGTCTAGTCGGGTGGTGCTAGCATTAGTAGCCAGTTTCGACTTGGAGGTCGAGCAGATGGACGTGAAGACGGCGTTCCTCCACGGTGACCTTGAGGAGGAGTTGTACATGGAGCAGCCGGAGGGATTCTGTGAGAAGGGCAAGTCACATTTGGTCTGCCGGTTGAGGAAGAGCTTGTATGGTCTGAAGCAGGCTCCGAGGCAGTAGTACAGAAAGTTCGAGTCGTTTATGGGGGAGCATGGTTATGCACGGACGACGTCGGACCATTGTGCATTTGTGAGGTATTTTACCGATGATGATTTTATCATCTTATTGCTCTATGTTGATGATATGCTATTAGTGGGTCGGAATGCCACTAGGATAGCGGAGTTGAAGCGCCAACTGGGCGCGGCCTTCTCTATGAAGGATTTGGGCGCAGCAAAGACTATTCTTGGGATGGAGATCAGCCGAGAGAGAGAGTCCAAGCTGCTACACTTGTCCCAAAAGAAGTACATTCACCGGATACTTCAGCGTTTCGGGATGGACGGGTCGAAGAAAGTGAGTTCCCCCCTCGCGGCTCACTTTAAGTTCACTGAGGAGCAGTGTCCATCTACCGAGGACGAAAAGGAAGATATGGAGCGGGTTCCATATGCCTCAGCTGTGGGAAGCCTTATGTATGCCATGGTGTGTACGAGGCCAGATATTGCTCATGCAGTTGGTACGGTTAGCAGGTATCTTTCGAATCCTGGAAGGGTACACTGGAGTGCGGTCAAGTGGATTCTACGATATCTTCAGGGCACTGCTGGTTGGAGACTTTCCTTTTGTGGTGACGAGCCGAAGCTGGTTGGGTATACCGATGCTGATATGGCTGGAGATGTAGACACGAGGCGATCGACTTCAGGCTACGTGATGATGTTTGCGGGAGGAGCAGTGTCGTGGCAGTCGCGGTTACAGAAGTGTGTTGCCTTGTCGATGACGAAGGCGGAATATATTGTGGCGACAGAGGCTTACAAGGAGCTGTTGTGGATGAAGAAGCTGTTGCAGGAAATGGGACTGAAGCAAGAGCAGTATACTTTGCTTTGCGACAGTCAGAGTGCTATCCATCTTGTGAAGAATCAGACGTTTCATAGCCGGTCCAAGCACATCGAGACTCGGTATCATTGGATACGGGATGTGGTTGAGAAGAAGGATGCGGAGCTTGAGAAGGTGCATACAGATGACAACGGAGCTGATATGTTCACGAAGATTCTACCAAGGGAAAAGTTTGAGTACTGCAGGCAGGTCGTCGGGATGACGACGTCCTCCCCATAGTTGTGAAGGGGGAGATTTGTTGGAGTGGGTGGGGTTCCCAACCTATGTGGAGAAGATCCCGGAGTGCGACGAGCGCCGTCCGATGTCGGAGAAGCTCGGGAGTAGTTGTTACTGCTGCTGTTGCCCCAAAGGGGGTTCTGGACCAAGTCTGCCGAGTTTGGGCCGAACTCGGTCCCAGGCCGAGTTCTGGCCGAACTCGGTCTGGCCGTTCCAGGGTTTGGCCATCCAGTACTGGTTGCCCCACACAGAGTTCTGGCCGAACTCTGTGTGTCGGGGGGGCTGAAGCGGATTTCTGGATGAGTTTTCATCATTGGATCTAATCCAACGGTCCAGGTTGGTTGCGGGATTAGGGAGATATATTGAGTTTTCTCAACCCTAATTCATTATCGGATAATCGCATTGGACAACACAAGTTTGAGAGAGAAGGAGGCATGAGTGCCATTACAACTTCGGAGAAGAAACGGAGGATTGAAGGTCGTTTTCGAAGGAGATCGTGTTCGGGTAATCTCTACTCGTCGTTCTCGTTCTTCGTAGCCTTGTGATCATTGTTCTTGTCTCTGAGTGTTGTGGGGATCCGATTTGGATCGGAAGGAGTTTGTAGAGGGTGTAATTCTTCTATTCCATTAGTCGAGGCTTCTCAGGGTTGGACTCCGATCGTCCCGTGGTTTTTCCCGCAAGAGTTTTCACGTCAAAAATTCTCTGTGTCTGCGTGGTTGTTTTTGTGTGCTTGTTTTTGGGTTCGTGCGTTGTTTGTTCGGTCCTCTCGCAGGTACTCTCCGGTTTGGGAAAAGGTTTCCGCGCTTCTTTCCCAACAGAAACCCTAATTTTTCCATCTCAAACCCTTACTAAATTTCTGTAGAAAATATGTTATTAAATTACTAGAAATTATATTTTGATGGCTTTTGCCATGTATAATCGTCTATAAAAGTTTCATGATTTATAGTCGTAATATTCATGTTTCGGTAGGATCAAATTAACCTTGTTGTGAAGGAACTATAAGTTATTGGTGGTTATTTTCAAAACTGAATTTTATGTGTGTTCATATATATAAATTATTATTTTAAGTATTTTTCCATGAATTTAGCAACTCAAATCTGGTCGAGAAAATTATAGGTCAAAACTAGCTATTTTTGGGTAACCTGCTGACCTAGAATGTCCCAAACTTGTAGCATAACTTAACCCTTGTACCCATGATAATATTCTATGAAATAAGGTATTTAAATTCTGTTTAATATATATTTTTGGATATTTTAGCTATTTTGAGTAATTGACCATGTTCATGACGAGTTTCGGGTAGACTAGGTGACATAGTAGTCAACTAGTCACACAATTCTTTATAAATCATAATTCTAGAATTTCAGAGTTAATACTGTAGAAAATAGTTTTAAATATTATTTTTAGGAATTTAATATGATTTTTAAGTGTGTTATTGACGTGGGGTCATAACCGATTAATTGGTAGGTCAAAAATCCTAAAACTGTGTTATGAGGTCTCGTTGGACACATATGTATGTTATACAATTTAAGTAGTCCTACGAGATATTTGAGTATAGTTAAAGTAGTTTAAAACATTAATTTAGTTAATTAAGTTATGTTATAAGTTTCATAATAGTTAAATAAATTAAGAGCATTGGATTCCGGAGGCGTGGACATGGGAGCGAAACTGCATCCTCACATCGCGGAACTAGGCAAGATACCTTGCCTCCCTCTCCATTTTATTTACATGCTTATAGTCTTTCATTTTATATGTTATCGTTTAGTTCTCTAGTTGATTTCGGTTATACGTTTTCTTCATACCATGTATATCAGTTTATTTGTCTTGCTTGTATATCACCATATTTTCGTGACTTGATAGTGTAGTTATACCGGGCTTGTTCTCATTATAGTTCATACTAGAGATGTCCTTACCTGTCTCGTGAATGAGTTGTACGTGTCGTCACCTGTATCTTGACTGAGTCGTGTCTACGAGTATGTCTAAGTGAAATGCTATTCCTGATTTGTTTGCACCCGTTAGTCTACACTCGAGACGAGGGTATTTATCTTGATTCGTTTGCGCCAGAGAGTCCACACTCGGGACGAGGGTATTATCTTGATTCGTTTACGCCAGAGGGTCCACACACAGGACGAGGGTGTTTGTCATAAACTAACTTGCGAGTTCACATTCGGGACGAGAGTTAGTGATTAGTTCAAACCTGCGAGTCCACTCGGGACGAGGGTTTGGTATTCCATTGATCTCTTGTTTAGTTGTTCTTCCAGCAGTTCATTTATGCATAGTTGTTTCCGTATTCGTGTTCATAGTCACTTGTCAGTAGCCACTTGTCAGTTTCTGTCTCGTTCCCTGTTTATATCCTGTTTATATTCTTATGCATGATAGAACTGTTAGATAGGCATGTTTTTAAGTATCTTACTATATCCCCTGAGGACCTGATGATCTCTTCAGGTTTAGCGATTGCATGGAGATAGTTAGCAGAGCAGGATGGTAGATGATTATGATGCACTTATAGGATCCAGGTATTGTTATTACGTTTAATATCTGCTCGTGCTTTCATTCCTTATCATGATATACTCTGCTTGTTGGCTTACTTTACAGACTCATAATATTCTTCGAGTCTAATCAGACATGTATGCTAGTAGGCTGCAGACCACGACCCATAGTGTTCATTCATGTTTTATATTCTTATTGTGGATTGAGATATAGTTTTGCCTTGCCATGATTAAGCACATTACCATAGTTTAGACAACGTTTGCATATTCGAGTTGGGCTGGAGTTCGCTTGGTACGTAGCTGGCTTGCTCACGTACTTGCATCCCAAAATACGGGTACGGGTCGTGACAAGTTTTTTTAGTGGCCCATGCAGGTCAAAGCATATAGTATCGATTACATAACTGTACTGATACAAGCCTGCGAATATGACTAAACCCTTAGAAATCTCAATCCACACCGCCTTAAAAAATTCTCTTAGAAATTTCTCTACCGTCCTTGAACTTCATATTTAATCTCGATTACTCTTTCTTTGCTTTCTCGTATCATTGCTTCTCGTCCCTTCCTATTTCGGAGTGACGAATAATCTTGCTATATAGGATTTATCAAAAAAAATCTTAAGTTATAGTGTAAGTTAGTTTGCTTATTGTATTGTGATTGCTTGATAGATAAGGGGAATTAGAGATGCCATATGCCATAGGGCATCATATGTTTGATAAGGTAGTTTGACCAAAGGTGGGTAGACGTTCTAGAAATGGCTAACAGATCATACTAGGTTACGCCTTTTATGGTAGTCGCTTGATCAAGAATAGAGTAGTAGTTTTAGAGTAGAGACTGACCTTCTACTAGAAGAACCTAAATATAGGCTAACCCAGCCTATTTACCATTATGCTCTACCAGTTGTAAAGTTAGAATTAGATAGATTGGTAGGTATCACTTAGATTGATTAGGTGAAATAAGACTTATATAGTTGTGATAATAATATGGTTAGGAGGGCAAAACTTCAACGTCATTATTGTAAGACCGCTGGTACCAAGAATAGCGACTAGAGATAACCATCAATAGTTTTACGATAGAGATGTTGTAAACCAAATTATTTAGGATTGATTATTACTTGAGTTATTAGGAGACTCCGTAGTGACCTAGCGTACCCTTTGAACTATTCCTAGTTACACTAGCACGGTTCTTTGTTAGTGAGCCTGATTTTAATTTCGAGGACAAAATTCTTTTAAGGTGGATAGGATATAAAACCCCAAAATTTTTGGATTATTTTATTTATTTATTTATTTAGCTTAAATAAGATTTTATAGAATTTATAAATATCTTTAAATTAAATAGTTATTATTATACGTTAGCCATGGTTGAGTTTTGGAGTACAAGATGACCAAAAATTGTGGCATGGATAGTGTACACGAGTGCTTTGACTAGTGTTTTAGCCATGGTAGGGAAGGCTGAGCCATAGGTGTGTTCTAACTAGGAAAACCAAGCCAATTTACGACTTAACTCCCACCGATGATTTATTTATTTAATTATTAGATTATTGACTTCTAGGAGACCCGGTTGTACTAATTTAGCCCGACTTGACCCGAACCAAATCCAAATCTAAATAGACATGTAGTACTTTCAAATAACTTCATGTTGATATATATTTTATTAATATTAATATGTTTTCAATTTTGGAAAGTTTTTATGTATAGAAAGTGTCTACGTGTAATCCTAGTGTAATCCTAGTTGGCATTAGTTTACATTTGACCCAAAGTCTAACCCAATCCTAAGTAGGCATGTTGGGCATTCATAAATATTAATAAATACATATATTTTGTATTTAATTCAGATTTTGGATTGTATTTATATAGATATATTTAATTAGTCTATATTAGGAAAGACCTTTTTAATCCTCAATCCAATCAAGTAGCCAACTCACCAAACAACAAAACCATGCCAAGTGGACCCTCACCATGGAGTATTCGTCCAATCAACCCCCCCAATGGTCGAACATCTCATAGGAATAGGATTCCCACTCCTTTCATGCATGCAACCCAAAAGGCCCATATATGTATATCAACTTAACCCAAACCCAAACCCTAACCCTAACTTAATTCTTCCTTTCTCTCCCTCCCCATAGCCGACCAACCCCTCTAACTCTCTAAATTTTGGCAGCACCTCTCCTCCATATCCCTCCATACATCATCTTTTCCATTGCACATCTCTTCATCCTTCATAAAAACTCATCTCCTCCACCATACATCTACCCAACCACACAAAACAAACCCTAAAAACTTTATCTTCTCCATCCAACCATCTATAGCCATTGCCAACCCTTCCAAACTCACCAAGATAGCATTAGCAAGCAAAGATAGCAAGAAAGGTTGGAGCTTTGGCAAGGAAAAGTCTTCACAACCTCTCTAGCAAGGACTTTTGGTAAGAAACCCTAATTTTTCCATCTCAAACCCTTACTAAATTTCTGTAGAAAATATGTTATTAAATCTGTAGGAATTATATTTTGATGGCTTTTGCTATGTATAATCATCTATAAAAGTTTCATGATTTATAGTCGTAATATTCATGTTTCGGTAGGATCAAATTAACCTCGTTGTGAAGAAACTATAAGTTATTGGTGTTTATTTTTGAAATTAAATTTTATTTGTGTTCATATATATAAATTAGTATTTTTAAGTATTTTTCCATGAATTTAGCAACTCAAATCTGGTCGAGAAAATTATAGGTCAAAACTAGCTATTTTCGGGTAACCTGCTGACCTAGAATGTCCCAAACTTGTAGCATAACTTAACCCTTGTACCCATGATGATATTCTATGAAATAAAGTATTTAAATTCTGTTTAATATATATTTTTGGGTATTTTAGCTATTTTGAGTAATTGGCCATATTCATGACGAGTTTCGGGTAGACTAGGTGACGTAGTAGTCAACTAGTCACACAATTCTTTATAAATCGTAATTCTGGAATTTTAGAGTTAATACTGTAGAAAATAGTTTTAAATATTATTTTTAGAAATTTAATATAATTTTTAAGTGTGTTATTGACGTGGGGTCATAACCGAGTAATTGGAAGGTCGAAAACCTTAAAACTGTGTTCTGAGGTCTCATTGGACACGTATATATGTTATATAATTTAAGTAGTCCTACGAGATATTTGAGTATAGTTAAAGTATTTTAAAACATTAATTTAGTTAATTAAGTTCTGTTATAAGTTTCATAATAGTTAAATAAATTATTTAGGAGCATTGGATTCCGGAGGCATGGACACGGGAGCGAACTGCATCCTCACATCGCGGAACCAGGCAAGATACCTTGCCTCCCTCTCCATTTTATTACATGCTTATAGTCTTTCGTTTTATATTTTATCGTTTAGTTATCTAGTTGATTTCGGTTATACGTTTTCTTCATACCATGTATATCGGTTTATTTGTCTTGCTTGTATATCACCATCTTTTCGTGACTTGATAGTGTAGTTATACCGGGCTTGTTCTAATTATAGTTCATACTAGAGATGTCCTTGTCTCGTGAATGAGTTGTACGTGTCGTCACCTGTATCTTGACCGAGTCGTGTCTACGAGTATGTGTAAGTGAATTGCTATTCCTGATTCGTTTGCACCGTGAGTCCATACTCGGGATGAGGGTATTTATCTTGATTTGTTTGCGCTAGAGAGTCCACACTCGGAACGAGGGTGTTATCTTGATTCGTTTGCGCCAAAGAGTCCACACAAGGGACGAGGGTGTTTGTCGTGAACTAACCTGCGAGTCCACATTCGGGACGAAGGTTAGTGATTAGTTCAAACCTGCGAGTCCACTTGGGGCGAGGGTTTGGTATTTCATTGATCTCTTGTTTACTTGTTCTTTCAGCAGTTCATTTATGCGTAGTTGTTTTCGTATCTGTGTTCATAGTCACTTGTCAGTAGTCACTTGTCAGTTTCTGTCTCGTTCCCTGTTTATATTCTTATGTATGATATAACTATTAGATAGGCATATTTTTATGTATCTTGCTATATCCCCTGAGCATCTGATGATCTCTTCAGGTTTAGCGATTGTATGAAGATAGTTAGCAGAGCAGGATGGTATATGAATATGATGCACTTACAGGATCCAGGTATTATTATTACGTTTAATATTCGCTCGTGCTTTCATTCCTTATCATGATATACTCTGCTTGCTGGCTTACTTTACAAACTCATAATATTCTTCGAGTCTAATCAGACATGTATGCTAGTGGGCTACAGACCATGACCCATAGTGTTCATTCATGTTTTATATTCATATTCTGGATTGAGATATAGTTTTACCTTGCCATGATTAAGCACATTACCATAGTCTAGACAGCACTTGCATATTCGAGTTAGGCTGGAGTCCGCTTGGTACATTGTTGGCTTGCTCATGCACTTGCATCCCGAAATACGGGTGCAGGTCGTGACATGCCCGACCACTGCCACTCCCTTGGCATCAGCCACCACCACCTCAACACAACCCCATCGGTCCACACATCCGCAGCCAGACCCTCCACTCCATCTCTACGCTACCGCCCCGAAACAAACCACCACCACCGACGCCTATACCCCGGTACCCCATTTCATCCAATGCAACCATCGCCGTCGACATATAAATAGAGAGAGAGGGACTCTCACAGGCCTTCTACCGCCAAACTCGGCCCTAGCCAGATCTAGCCTAGCCACCACCGAGCACCCCGTTCGTCGGGCGATGCCCTCGACTCGACGGCATGGACGACTCCCTCGATCTCCATCCTCACTCGCTCCTCCGTCGGCCCTCGCATGATGCCTCAGCGTCCAGATGTCGCCGCCCTCGTCCTTCGCAGCTCAGCCACGACATCTGGACCAGTGCCAAGAGCTGTGCCACGCCTTGACGACAACCCATGGCCGATCTGTACTCTGGTCGTCATCGGTGAGCTCTGCTCTTTTGAACCCCTACTGTAAGCCCCGTCGCCCGTTTCTCTTCCCCCCCCTCTATTTGATTTTGGGTTAGGTCGAATGTTAGAGAGAATGATGTGGGTCAGAGACCCCCTCCTCTTTATTGATTATATGAGATTTATGAGTTTTGGGTGGGAGCAACTTTAGACCCCCTTCTCTTCGCCTAACAGCAAAGGATGTTAGTGATTGGGCCGGGCCCAACCACCCCTTTTAATGATGAGATCAAACCCCATTTTTACTAACGAATATTATAACTATGTTATTAGTATTAATAATAACATTATTGCTAATGGTAATAATTTTAGGGTCTAAATTGATTCTGGGTTTGGGCTTAGTTGTGGGCTTGAGCCCAAGTAATATTTTTCTTTAAAATATTTTGTTAAATGTTATATGGGCTGGGTTTGAGCCCGTTAAGTAATAATAATTTGAAATGCTATTTTTGAAATTAATATGTATTGTTGCTAGTAGTAATATTATCACCAGTAATTATTACTATTTATATTTCCAAAATTATATGTTAAGTACTATTAATGTCTTATTGGTATTAGTATTTATATAATGCTAAGTATCACTCATATTATAATTTTTATCGTTAGTATTACTCATTTGAAAATTATATATAAAATACACGAAAATATTTCTAAATATATATTTATTAAGTTTTTTACTTAAAATCATGTTTAACTAGAACTGAGTTTTAGTACGAGGTTGATTTCTCAGGCTTTCAAATATTTATCAAAAAATGCCTTGATTCATAAAAATGTAGTCTCTAGACATTATAAACGATTTTCAAATTACTTATATTTATTTAGTTACTTTTCCCCCGAAATCATTAATCACGATTATTATAGTCGTTTCCCCTTTCTTGATTCGGTTATCATGCCAAACTCTGATTTTGTACTTCTATATACCAAACTAGACTATTTAGACTATTTTGGACCCAATGGAATTGTTTGTGCCATCGTTTGGGACCATATTGTAGAGCATAGCATTGTACCTACTCCGTGTCGATACGTTCATGTTGTGTACGTCGACTCCAACAAATTAAGACGAGTATATTCTCTGATTGTTTTCATCATGATAGTATCTATATTACCTGCTCTAGTCTACTTTACTTGATGCTGACACATTGTTACACGGATTGGTACTAAATGAATCTTGTCAGGAGATGTTATCCCTTATCGAGTATATCAGGTATTTTATATTCATGTACTTCACATCATGTACTTCTTGTATTTGTATTATTCATATACTCTCATGTGCTCTCATGTACTCTCATGTGCTCACATGTACTTCATGTGCAAACTAACAATCATGTACGTAACGTGTCATAATTAGATCTACGTGTATTGATTGGGCGGAAGAGTAGAATATAATTATGTGATTATATCCCTTAGTGTAGATCATGTGTATGTCAATTATACCTTCACGTATAATCGAGTTATCGTAGAATAATCATGTACAGCCCAAACTAATCACGTAACTAACTTTTTTTCTAAATCACTTGTGTTTATTACAAGTTAACATGTTCTCTGTCTTGTTTATGTACTCTGTTTCCTTATGATGCTATTTCTCTATTTCTCCGTATTTTCTTTCCATCATATCATGTATTTTATTCTATTGCAAGTTATATATTTTCTACCATGCAATGGAACTATTTTTAGAGTTATGTACTTCGCTCCAATCCTGACTGGATAACTATTTTTTTAGGTAATGTTATGCCACACACCCTGGACTTTATGATGATAGATCTCAATGTACTTTAGATTGTGAGTTGACCTCTGGAGAGCTCTAGGCCATTATTCCTTTTTAGATTTATGTTTTTGTTATCGGATTTATCTCCGATACCTTCTTATTATGTATGTTCATTTATAGACTTTAGTTGCTTCAGTGCTATTGATATCTTTCCTATTTTATATCTTTTTTAGTTGTTTGTGATGTGATTTGAGTACATATGTTATTGTGGATCATGTAGATGGTGTAGATATTATTGGATATTTGACAGCATTTTACCGTCGATACTGCGACGTAGTCTGGCCGTAGCCCACGTACTCGTACCCGAATATCCGGGTGCAGATCGTGACACATTTTTATTGTGGCCCATGCAGGTCAGTCTTCACAACTAAATACGAAGTCGTGGTAGTACTTAGACTTAGCCATACTACTGCGAGCCTGCTCTAGGATTAGGATTTGAATCATAGAATATATAATATTTTAGGAGATTTGGTACTCAATCATATATTAGGATCTCTTGATAGATTCCAAGGATAACCCACTGAGAATCTTACTTCGAACTATATTGAGTCTATTTTTATTCGCATTTGCTTATCCTAATTTTTGAAACACCTATCCGTTGTAGAACCCTATTCTTGCTTGAAGATGAGTTTTATGGACTCTAGAATGAACAAAAGAGTAGAAGTTGAACTTATATACCATTTAGGTTGAGGAGAGACTGATTAGCCAATCTTATATATATGAAGGTTGAGAATTATTTTAGGCCATATTCAAGGAATTTTGAATTTTGACTAAGATAGTACCTTTGGGACGACCCCTAAGAATCTCACTCTAAAACCTATCTCGAAATCTGTTTTCGTTTTTTTCCATCTACTCTTCTTTCTTCGTTAATTGAATCTTAGTGTTCGGTGTTAACTTTGATTTGATATCAAAATAAATTTTATGGACTAAATTAAGGTATATTCTGATAACATATTTGATGAGGACAGCGTAAAAGATAAATGTCTGCTTTAGTTATGGAGTCTAGAATTTATCGCAGCCATACTAGCTGGCATGACAAAAACATAGAGCCTGGTTTAGGGTATACTTATCTTAATTATGGAATTGAGAGATTCTCACAGCCATACCGGTTGGCGTGGTGAGAATTCTAGATAACATGATTATAGGGTACATACCTTAGTTATGGAATCTATCGTCTATTGCAGCTATGCTTACTGGCGTGGCAAAAATTCTGGGTAACATGATTTCAAGTAGAAGTATATGGTTATCAGATCATATCTTAAATTGGTTCACTCTATTTTGACCAGATGAGCAAAATAAACTTTTATCATTACTTTCTTCAACTTATTAACTCTGTCCTACTTACGTCCATCAACTATCTCATATCTAAAATTGTTAGCTACACTTTGAAGTCTCTTGAACTTTCGTACCTCTTTTTCCGGTAAAGGCCGAGGAAGTATCGTAATCATCTAGCCCGGAATAGGCGTAATTGGTTATCATGTGATATCCTGGTAGAAATATGAATGTTGGACATTGAGATAGAACTAGTAGGATAAGAATATGACTGAAAATGGAAACAAATTCTAGAGACCGGCAGTAACAAATTGGAAACGATTACACTGAGGAATATTTTGAGTATGGATTATTTTGGAAAGAACGTAGCAGGATTTCTAGTAAGAAAAATAGTAGAATATATATTAATGGTTAGGACTGTAATATTTCATAGATATATTTTAGAACTGATGAGGAAATTCGAGGTCGATTTATTTTTGAGAACTTGGATATTTTTAGGTTACTGAATCTTAAGGTATTTCATATTCGAATTAAGGCTAAGATACTAATTTAGGAATTTAAATAATAGAGAAGGGATTATAACCGCATGTGATGATGATACGAGATTGAGTAAAGGATTGGTAAGAGGATGATTAAGAACTGGTGGGACTCAAGCCTTTTGAATTTAAAAAAATTAGAGACCTTGTGGGACTTCTAAATTTAAGAAGGATAATATTTGAAGGTATAGAAAAGGTGAAGGTTGATTTTTTTAAATAATGGAGAATAAATTTTTATATGGCATAGTGGCTAGATTTGAGTAATACGAGGAGTATGATTTGAACAAGTTCAAGGATATTTTATCAACTTGATTCAGGAATTTCGGACCTAATTAAAGACAAGATAGAGGAATTTGGACTTTCAAGTTGACTACATGGAAAGAGATTAAAAAAATTAGGAGTTATAACAAAGAATATGCTTCATGGGCACTACCTTGGAATAAAGGTCAACCTATAGTGTTTATAAAAAGGTTCAATCTTCGTGACCGAAGATTTGATTTTTGGTAGTAGTCATATAAAGGGTTGATTTTCATGATTGTAGATCACGATTTTGTAGTGGCATGTCTGGACTTCTAAGATAAAGGTATAATTGGCAAACGACAATCGGATAATCTTGGCAGTAGACGAAACAGAGTGGGAAGATTACTTTGGCTTTCTTCTGCAAATACTATCTTTTGATTTTTCTATCCTAATAAAAGGAATTCGATTCCTCTATTCTGGAATCGTTTTCTAAAATTTAATATCGCTAAATTGTGATTCACTTTGACCGTGACCAAATCGATTTGATCATCTTCTTTGTCATGCCAAGGTTCTTGATCATTGACTGTACTCAAATGATTCTAATAAATGTGACTTGGAATTTCAATCCTTTACTGCTCGTGCCTAGACTACAATTATATTCTTCATCGTATCTAAATATTGTTTTGACCAAGGATAGACTGACCTAATCTTTGATCGTATCGAAATTCGATTATGAGCATGTTTGGATTTAAATGCTATTAACACTTGTGTCTAATCCTTTGATTTAATTCGTAATCATGACTAAGTTCCGTTCTGATCTTGATTTTGATTTAACCACTATCCTTTATGTTGGTCGTGCCTAGGTGACCTGGCATGACTAGATGACTTGATCTTCATGATCGTGATTTTTACGATCATGACTATATGTTTTAATTTTTCCACTGAAACGTGCCTAAAATTTTTGATCCTTGATCACGATTATCGGATTTATTTACGAACTAGTCGTGTCAGAATCCGAATTTTGATCATGTCTGAATAAACCTTTACGTCGTGCCTAAGTCTCGATTCTATAGTTCCTCATGCTTAGATTTCATTCCTAAATTACGCTTAAGTTTTAATCTTCTTCGTAGCTTTATCCTAGATCGTGCCTGAATGATTTTAATCATTCCAAATTCTTAAGCACGTCTAAGCCTTGATTTTGCTCGTGATCAAGTGGTTTTGATCCTTAGAATTTGATCGTGCTAACCTTGATTATTTCTAATGGTGCCTAATCGCATCGCCTGCATATTTGATTCTGCCTATATAACCTTAAACTAACTTCATCGAGCCTAGATCCTATTGACCAATACTTAGATCTGATTCTAACTTGATCGTAACTGAACTATTTTGATTTTCCTAGTCGCGACTTCGCGCTTAAATAACTTAAATTTATTTCTGAATCGTGCCTAAGAATTTTTGATCTTCGATCACGACTATCTGATTTGACTACGAACTTAGTCGTGCTAGAATTAGAAATTGATCATGTCTGAATAAATTTTCTATCGTGCCTAAACGACTTGAGTTATTTCTAAATCGTGCCTATATAATTTTGTCCATACTACGATTTTATCGTGCCAAATTATTAGTCGTGCCAAAGCGATTTTTAAAATTGATTGTCTTGATCGTGCCAAAGTCATCATTCTTTGACCACGCCTAAGTTATTGACTAAACTCTTAATCGTATTTTGACCCCCTGCCAACCTTAAATTTTGAGGACAAAATTTCTTTAAGGATGGTAGATTTGTAACATTCGTTAACCGAATTTTGAATTTTTTTTTTGAATTTTTGCAAGTTTCTATTTCCAAGATTTTTCTAAATCTCGAAAATGAGAATTCTAATTTGAAGCACAATTTCGATCGTGAAATGCTATCGGTATCTTGGAGCGTTGGTTTTAAAAACTATTTTATGTAAGTTAAAATAATTTTCTATCCATTTTTCTAGGATTTTCAGAAGTTATAAATATCTACTTTTATATATAGAAAAAGATTTTGTGAAATATGGATTTGTAAATAAAAGTAGTTTTATACTATTTTATTTTGATTTAAATCCTGAAGTTTTTATAAGTTATAAAATTATTATAATTTTCTTCATATCAGCCTAAGATCATTTCAGTCCTAGTTTAGCCTACCAAGCCATTGGCTTGGATCATGGGTTAGAGCTTGGGATTTAGCCAATAATAGGTAATTTAGTAACTAAATTGTAATTAGCTACTAACTATTAACTAAATAAATTATTAGTTAATAACTAATTAAACTTGTGGAGAGCAATAGTGTTAGTGGTTAGCAATTAGGGTTAGTAATTAGTTTTTCACTATACTTTCCCTATTTCTATTACAATTACAGTTTTGTCCTTAGGTTTTCCTTCCTACCCTATAAATATTGCACACTCTCCAACATTACATAAATCCCTATGCACTCACTGTAGCCGCCACCCCCATTTTTCCTTTGTCGAGTACCACCACAGCCGTCCACCATTACAACCAGCGCCATCGGCCACCATCAAGCCACCCCTAGCTAACGCTACCCCGGCGCTGCCACCACCATACTGGCCGCCAGCCCTTGCTCACTTCAATCACCACCGGGACGACCACTACCTTCGCCTCACAGCCTCCACGACCTCTACCACAAACACCAACACTACCACCAACACCCAGTCACCCCTGCCAAAGTCCGACGAGCCGCCTCACCACCACCACAGAAACCCCTCACCATGCCCAACCGCTGCCACTCCCTTGGCATCGGCTACCACCACCTCAACACAACCTCGTCGATCCACACTTCCACAACCAGACCCTCCACTTCACCTCTACGCCACCGCCCCAAAATTAACCACCACCACCGCCGCCTATACCACGATACCCCATTTCACCCAATGCAACCATGCTGCTAGCACAAAAATAGAGAAAGAGAGAGAGAGAGAGAGAGAGAGAGAGAGAGGGACTCTCACCGGCCTTCCGCCGCCAAACCTGCCCCTGGCCATATTCGGCCTAGCTGCCACCGAGCACCCAGTTCGCCGGGCGAAGCCCTCGACTCGGCGGCATGGACGACCCCCTGATCTCCACCCTCACCCGCTCCTCCGTCGGCCCCGTACGATGCCTCATCGTCTAGACGTCGCCGCCATCGTCCGGAGAAGCTCAGCCGTGGGATCTGTACCAGTTCCAGGAGCTGCGCCACGCCTTGACGACAACCCCTGGCCGATCCGCACTCTGGTCGCCGTCGGCAAGCTCCGCTCCTTCGAACCCCTACTGTGAGCCCCATCGTCCGTTTCTTCCCCCCAAACTTTGATTTAGGGTTAGGTCGAATGTTAGAGGGAATGGTGTGGGTTAGAGACCCCCTCCTCTCTCTTTATTATATGAGATTTATGAGTTTTGGAGGGAGCAGCTTTAGACCCCCCTCCCCCACTTCTCTTCGCCTAATAGCAGAGGCTATTAGTGATTGGGCCGGACCCAACCACTCCTTTTAATTAGAATTTAATGATGAGATCAGACCCCATTTTTATAATGGATATTATAACTATCTTATTAGTGTTAATAATAACATTATTTCTAATGGTAATAATTTTGGGGTCTAAATTGATTCTGGGTTTGGGCTTAGTTGTGGGCTTGAGCCCAAGTAATATTATTTTTAAATATTCTGTTAAATGTTATATTGGCTGGGTTTGAGCCCGTTAAGTAATAATAGTTTGAAATGCTATTTTTTAAATAGATATGTAATGTTACTAGTAGTAATATTATCACTAGTAATTATTATTATTTATATTTTCAAAATTATATGTTAAGTGCTATCAATGTCTTACTGGTATTAGAATTTATATAATACTAAGTATCATTCATATTATTATTTTTATCGTTAGTACTACTCATTTGAAAATTCTATATAAAATACATGAAAATATTTCTAAAAATATATTTATTAAGTTTTTTTACTTAAAATCACATTTGACTAAAACTGAGTTTTAGTACGAGGATGATTTCTCAGGCTTTCAAATATTTATCTAAAAATACCTTGATTCATAAAAATGTAGTCTCTAGACATTATAAACAATTTCCAAATTACTTATAGGTATTTAGTTACTTTTATCCCGAAATCATTAATCGTGACTATTATAGTCGTTTCCCCTTTATTGATTTGATTATCGTGCCAAACATTGATTTTGGCCTTCTACACACCAAACTAGGCTATTTAGACTATTTTGGACCCAATAAAATCGTCTGTACCGTCGTTTGGGACCATCTGGTGGAGCATAGCATCGTACCTACTCCGTGTCGATACGTTCGTGTCGTGCACATCGACTCCAACAAATTGAGGCGAGTACATTCTCTGATTGTTTTCATCAAGATAGTATCTATATTACCTGCTTAAGACTACTTACTTGATGCTGACACATTGCTACACGGATTGGTACTAAATGGATCTTGTCAGAAGATGTTATCCCTTATCGGTACATCGAGTATTTCATGTTCATGTACTTTATCATGTACATCGTGTACTCTTTGTATTTGTATTATTCATGTACTCTCATGTGCTCTCATGTACTCTTATGTGCTCACATGTGCTTTATGAGCAAACTAACAATCATGTACGTAGATCATGTGTATGTCGATTGGGGCGGGGGTGTAGAATGTAGTTATGTGATTACATCCCTTACTGTAGATCATGTGTATGTCGATTATACCTTCATGTATAATCGAGTTACCGTAGAATAATCATGTGCAACCTAAACCAATCACATAACTAACTTTTGCTCTAAATCACTTGTGTTCATTTCAAGTTAACATGTTCTCTATCTTGTTAATGTACTCAGTTTCCTTATAATGCTATTTTTCTCTGTATTTTTTTTCCAACATATCATGTATTTTATTCTATTATGAGTTATATATTTTCTACCATGCAATGGAATTAATTTTAGAATTATGTACTTCGCTCCAATCCTGACTGGATAACTATTTTTTTAGGTAACGTTATGTCCCATATCCTGGACTTCATGATGACAGATCTCGATATACTTTAGATTGTGAGTTGACCTCTGGAGAGCTCTAGGCAATTATTCTTTTTTAGATTTATGTTTCGTTATCGGATTTGTCTCTATTACCTTCTTGTTGTGTATGTTCATTTGTAGACTTTAGTTGCTTCAGTGTTAATTATATCTTTCCTATTTTATATCTTCCTTAGTTGTTTGTGATGTGATTTTAGTACATATGTTATTGTGGATAATGTAGATGGTGTAGATAATATTGAGTATTTGACAGGGTTCTACTGCCGATACTGCGGCGTAAGCTGGGCGTGGCCTACGTACTCGTGCCCGAATATCCGGGTGCGGGTCGTGACACATTTTCAGTAGAACATGAATGATAGGCTTTGGTTGGGTTAGATATAGGTTAGGCTAATTGTGGGCGTAAAGCCCACAATAGAATCTTATTATATTTAATGGATTTTGGCTGTTTTAATTTTAGGATTATATTTGACAGGGCTAGGCCTTAGGCCTATATAAATATTTGGTTTTTATTTAGGTTTACATAATAAATATTTTTGTAGAAAAGTAGTATATTTGGGCTAATAGTATTGGGCTTAAAATATTAATAGACTTTTACATATAAAACTTTTAAACTAGAGTTATATATAAGTTATTTTAGGAGCATATAAATAAGTATTTTTTAATTTAAAAATATTTCTAAAAGTATATTTTCAGTAGGCTTAAATATTTTTTAAAATAATTTAGGTTAATTGATTTTTGGATATAAAACTTTATCTATAATAAAAAGATTTTTGTCTATAAGCATATTCTTCAAAGGGTTATATATATACTTTATTTTCCTCAAAGGTTTATTGGAATATATAGATATTTTCTAAATAATTTTCTAAGCTACATATAATTTTGAATATATTTTCTAGATCAATATTCGTTAGATTAGATTGCCCTTGATCATGACTAATTCAATATTTTTTTTTTTTTTTGCAAACTCTAGAGTTCTTCTATCAATTTCGATTTTTGGACTAAACTGGACATAGTCAGATTGTCGCACCACACCAAGCAAGATACATTGCCATCTTTATTGATTATATATATTCTGCATATTTACTGTTTATTTACTTATCATTCCTCCAGTTGCTTCCATGATAATCTATTTATGGTTCTTTTATTGTACTTTCAAGTTATATATGGTGCAAGAGTGTTAGTCATATTTTCATTCTTATCTTTAAACTATGCATGTGGACATAGAGTTAAGGGACTACCTCTTGTTTAGTATATTTTCATAAACCTTGACACATGTGTGCCACGATTTATGAGTTGTGAGTAGCATATAGAGGGAACTTGCGTGTTGGTTGATCACCAGTACACATACATTAGGTATAACTGCTAATAGATACATGCTAGGAGACTTGGCAGTTAGTATAGGTACAGTGTCGTGGATACGACATAGAGAGGTGCATAGGGTCGGAAGGATAGTTCATTAGCGTATGGGCCAAGTATGCACTTTCCTTTTGTAACTCGTGAGCTCCGCCAGAGATGCGGGTGAGATTACATTTTTATTTACGGCTACTGTCATTTTACGAAGCGTTATGCTCTTACCTTTTTTATTGACGACCACTGTCGTTCTACAGAACATCATGCTCTTACATTGTTACTGACGGCTACTGTCGTTTCGCGGAACGTTATGCTCTTAGGCCCCTGGTACCCAGAAAGGGGATTATGCCAATCCCATACAGCCAGAGTGCCCATGCGTTGAAGGTTTATTCTTAACTGCATATTCACAGTAGAATGGTTTGGTGACCTTTGTTTGATGTCTTGTCAAACTCAGTTTCGATCATAGCATGGGGCAGTGTCTTATCTCGGAATAGTGTGCCACTCATTGTCCTTGTTTGGTTGTAGGGGTGGTCAAATGTTTCGATGATGGAACAGTGGCCCATGTTGTGTTTCGAAATTTATTTACTCATGACTTTGTGACATTTTATATTCAATTTATATGGCATATTTTTTTTATCTTGTTAGGTTTCTCTGAGGACCTGGTGATCTCTCCAAGTGTACGTGTTCATAACTTTCCGCACGAGTACCAACCATGATCTTGAGCTTTACTTCTTTTATCGAAGATGTCTTGCCTTTGTATCATCCTCTGCTACGATTGTCAAATTTTGCTATTTGTCATTTATTTCTTTCTCCTTTAATTGTTTGGTAGTGGATTTGTCTCCACCCAGTAACTTTTTCAATTAGTTCCATAATTGATTCAATGAAATCTTTATTTATTTATTTTTTTGTGGATGAGATTTAGTGAGCCATAACTATTTATATACTTCATATACAGCTTACGTATATTTGTTATACGGCTGGCATATTACGTACCTAGTCATATGTATTTTAGGACTGGGCTTTACAGAAAAGAAAAGATGGAATATAATAAATAAAATGAATGGAAATCTTAACTCTATTTGTAGTATTTTTGGGGACCGAACTCGGACAGAGTGCGGTTGCCTAACATTCAAAAATTGAACGTTGGAGCCGATTCAATAGTGTGACCTGATCCAATGGAATACTGGGTCAGGGTGACCGAGTTCGGTCTAAGTTTGGAGAGAACTCGGTCTGAGTTCGGTTGCCCTGTTTCCAAATTGGGTCAAGTGTAGATTGGGCTTGGGTTTTTGGGCTTTCTGAATTGTTGACTAAATTTTGTACATGTTGACTGATCAAAGAATAGATTGGATAGGCTATTTTGTAAGTGGACTTGTAACTAAGCCATGTGACAATCTCGTTTAACCGTGCACTTTTCCTAAACTAAAATAAATCAAAAATATATAACAAAATAGAAAGAAATGATTTGATCAGCAACTTGTTCTTTGTGACTTGGCAACGACTTGATCATATGCAATATAGTAATATATTGTTCATCAATTGCACCTCGTACTGCAGCAGTATATTCTTTGTTATATCAAACAAGAGTTTTAGTCAGTTATTAAAATCTGGTATGACCATGACCAATGGGCCAACAGAACTGTGTCTTTGAGGGAAGGTAGTGGACACATAGGGGTACATGTTAGAGTTATTTTGGTTAAGGTTTGATCAATAAAAGGTAAAGAAAGAAGGGTGTAAAGTCGTATAACCTGTTGGTTCGTTCAGATTCTGTAGTATCTTGCCCCTAGTGGTTCACTACGCAACACTTGTGGCTTGATTGACTCGATCGAAATTGAGTATTGGAGAAACTTACCGTCGGGCATCGAATCGATCATGGACAAATACATAAGAACCTTTTCAATTAATGGATCGGTTTCTCTTGAAATGAGTCCAAGAGTTTTCTCTGGATGTTTTGCTGATTTTGTTGCTTGGTTTTGATGGATGCTTTTCTGAATAGTTTTCGATGATTTGATTCTTGCCCGTTTTTATAGATTTTTATAGCATTCATTCTTGAGAATTCTGAGAAAAAGGAACATAACGAGACGGAGTATTAACCAAACTTTTGGTGCCATTGCAGGCAGACGCGTGACGGAAGACTAATCACACAAGTGTTCCTCTTTCTCTCGTCAATTCTCTAATTGGTGAGTGTGGATTCTTTGTGGTGGTTTGTCCCTTCTCCGCTACTCCTTCATCACAACTAAATGAATTCTCTATTGCCTTGGTACATCCGTTGATCGATAACATGATGTTAATGCCACAAGTCAATACCACTAAGAAGCTAGCGAAATGAACATTGAAATGAATTGATTATGCTGTTAACAGCAATGAATGAATGAAATGCTATATGACCCTATGAACATTGAAATCCTGTGATAAATATTGGAATGAGATGAATTGATGCTTGAGATGATGAATATAAAATGCTGGGAAATGAACATATTATCTCTTTACTTTCATTATTACCAGCATTGTATGCTTATCGAGTCAGACACGCATTCGCATGGTTATGGACAACTTGTGCACAAGGTTTGAGATATGTTTTCTCGAACGGTACCCGAGGCCCTGTAGACCGAATCGGCCTAGGAGGAAACATTGGCATGCTTTGGGAGCACGGGTATTATGAGGCATTTATAGAGGCTAGCTACCTACTTTGAAGTCATCGTCTTACCTTGAAATCATATATGGCAAACGTCCGTATGGCATAACAACGCCAGTGGCCATGTAGTCAGGATGCATGCTAATGATTATCTTATACAGTGGCGGTAAGTATTATATCATGTGTCGTATGCAAGTATGCTGGATCGACAGTGGGTAAAGTATTTCATATTCTATATGTTTTCTTTCTACCTGAGTTGAATGAATATAATATCTAAATGTCGCTAGACCCTAATATTTGATCTCATGATTAAAATGCTTGTCATAATTACAAATATCGGTTTAGCTGAGTGGGCCAAAGGGGCTCACAAGTGCATTTTTATAATGTGCTGACCCCTCCTCCACAGGTAATGGGGAAGACGCGGACGCATGTCGGAATTAAGGCTTTTCAAGTTGTTGCTATTTTCAAGTTGTTTTCAAATAAAGACGTACAAAGTATTACAGTTTTTCAAGATTGCTGCTTGGATTTCAAATGTAATAAAAGGGCATAATGTATGAACGAGAAGTTATTTAATGGCAGCCTATCAGTTGTTTTCTTTTCATGAATAATTGTAAGCCGAAACGATATTTCAAAGAGTACTGAGAAAAGTTGTATTTTGCTACGTTTATCAATAAAAATCAAATATATTTTTTCTATACTGCGTACTTAATATTTCTATAATATGGCTATATTTTTAAATATTTTAAATGACACATATGTGCACATTCTTGTCTTGTACAAGTGCAACGCCAGACTTGTACGGCATCACGCCCTAGCGAGGACGAACGATTTGGCATGAATCAAAGCAAGGACGAACGATTCCCCGAATCGGTACGTGACAAGTTGGCATCTGAGCTCGATTTCAATTACTCGAATTTCGAAAATATTTTCAAATGGAAGTCTTGATGCAAACTTTCTCGGTTGATGGTGTCGATAGTGCTGGCATGAAATAATTTTTTATACAATAAGCCCATAGATATTTTATAAGTACTAATGGAGCTATTTTTATTGTAGAATGACTGAGGGTAATAGCTCTAAGACGGCCTCATCGTCTGACCTGCTAGAAAAGCTAATAAAACTAATGGAAGCTCAGAGCGAAGCTCAACATCACCAGCTTTAAGAGCAGCTTCAGTACCAGTTCCATGAGCAACTAGATGCTCAACAAAAGTAAACAATTTAACTCAGATTGTCACTACGTTGACGGTCGATCATAATGTTTCTATAACGGCCGCAACAACCGAGACAGTAGCAGTGGCGGCAGAGAAACCTAAAATGCCGATATGGAAGAGGTTAAGCTTTAAGTTCTCAGAGTTTAAGAGCTATGACCCGCCCGAGTTCAATGGAAGGGCAGAACCAGATAAGGTGATAGGATTCCTGAATACACTGGAGGGCTATTTCAGAATGTTGGATATTCAAGGCAGTAAGCGGGTAGAGTATACCATTGTACAACTTTGTCTCAAGGCCCAGGAATGGTAGAATTTACAGAGACAGGCATTTCACTGTAACAACCCTGATATGAAGATATCCTGGAAGACTTTTAAGAAGTATCGCTTAGTTCATTCCTCCTGCTGTCCGTCAAAAAAAGGAAAAGGAGTTCGTAGCGCTCCAACAAGGCAGTATGTCAGTTGATGGCTACGAGACAGAATTCCTGAAAAGAGTTGCATTGGCTGGGTTCATGGTACCGAATGACAACGCCAAAAGGGAAAGATTCGTACAAGGCTTAAATGAGGGTCTATAGTGCGATGTTCTGAGTCGGAAGTGTACATATTACAGGAAGGCGTACGAGACAGCTCTTGAGATGGAGAAGTTCCATCTACCAGTTAGTCGCGGGATAACACAAAATTACCAAGGCAATAACCAAAAATGACCTTGGTCTGTTGGAAGGAATGACTCATCTAAGCGTCTGAATACAGGCAATAACAGAGGACCGTATCAAGAACTGTGTTACACCAGATGTAACCGAGTTGGACACCATCGTAAAGACTGTCATATTGGGTGTTACAAATATGGGGGTATAGGTCACAAAGCATAGGAGTACAGAGGAGGGAATCAGTATCCTCCTCATGGACAACCTAACAATTAAAATTGTGGCCATCATAACAATCATATTCGTGGCCAAGCGCCACTAGTCTTACCAGCTCCAACTGGGAATGCACTGAATCAGCAACATGGTACGTAAGGAAGGGTTTATGCTTTGACTCAGGCAAAATCTCTTGCCCGGAGAATGTCATAACAGGTATGCTACTGTACAAAGGTATACCTGCCCGAGTGTTATTTGATTCTGGTGCTACTCATTGTTTCATATCGTCTGATTTTGCAACAAAAAATAAATTATGCAAGACTCTACTAAAGATGGCTCTTTGTGTTAGCACTCCTTTGGGAGTAGATATGCCTGCAAGTTCAATTTACAGGGACGGTTATATCAGTGTTGGAGGCGAGACCCTATTGTTGGATGCTATAGTTCTCGACATCAAAGAGTACGAAATTATCTTGGAAATGAATCGGCTCAGTGCTTGGCATGCGTCGATCGACAGTAAGGAGAAGAGAGTTGTGTTTTGTCCACCGGAGAAACGAAGTTCTCTTACTCGTACGGCTCGACGTCTAAAGAAGCGATGGTGATATCGGCAGTTACGATAAGGCATATGTTATATTCAGGGTGTGAAGGGTAACTCACTTTTGTTTGCAACACTCGGATGAAGGGTACAGACTCGGGTCAAACCGAAGTCGTGGCAGAAGTCCCCAATGTGTTCCCAGACGAGATACTTAGAATGTCGCCGGATAGGGAGATAGAGTTCATAATTGATACTTTTTTGGATACTCGTCCGATAACGAAGGCACCATATAGGATGCTCCAACAGAATTGAAAGAACTAAAAGTTCAGTTACAAGAGTTACTGGACCGTGGATACATTCGCCCAAGTGTATCGCCGTAGGAAGCTCCAGTATTGTTTGTGAAGAAGCAAGATGGGACGATGCAGTTGTGCATCGATTACCGAGAGCTTAACAAGGCAACTATTCAGAATAAGTATTCTTTGCCAATGATAGATGATCTATTTGATCAGCTACAAGGCGTGATCGTGTTTTCAAAGATTGATCTTCGTTCTGGATACCATCAGTTGAAGATCAGACCCGAAGATGTCACTAAGTCTGCATTTCGTACGAGATACGGACATTATGAGTTTTTGGTCATATCATTCGGTTTGACTAATCCTCCGACAGTTTTTATGGATCTAGTAAACTGAGTATTCTGACTGTTTCTGGATAAGTTCGTCATCGTGTTCATTGACGATATCTTGATATACTCGAAGGACAGGGAGACTCATGTTGAGCACTTGAGAATGGTTCTTCAAATGCTTCGTGAACATCAATTATTTGCAAAGTTGAGTAAATGTAAATTTTGGATGAACAACATGTCGATCCAAGGACACGTTGTCTCGGCAGAAGGCATTGTTGTGAACCCGAAAAAAATTAAAGCAGTGGCAGACTAGAAACAGCCTACGCCAGCTAGTAGAATATGGAGTTTCCTTGGTTTAGTCGAGTACTACCATAGGTTTGTGAGACTTTTTGATAATTTCTTCGCCTCTGACTTGTCTCACTCAGAAGGGAATCGTATTTAAGTGTACTGATGACTGTGAGAGTAGTTTTCAAGCACTAACGCAACGGCTCATCACGGCTCCAATTCTTGCTCTTCCGGAAGGCTTCGAAGGATTTCAGATTTACAGTGATGCATCGGGACTTGGTTTGGGATGTGTTCTCATGCAACGCGGGAAGACCATATCGTATGCATTGAGACAGCTTAAGCAGCATGTAAAAAGTTACCTAACTCATGACTTAGAATTGGCGGCGACTGTTTTTGTGTTGAAATTATGATGACACTATCTCTATGGTATATCCTACGAGATCTTCGTAAATCACAAAAGCCTCAAGTACATATTCAGTCAGAAGGAACTAAATTTGAGGCATCGACGTTGGTTGGAATTGATCAAAGATTATGACTTGACGATTTCCTATACGCCGGGTAAGAAAAATGTGGTAGTTGATACTTTGAGCCAAAAATTTGTCGGATCATTGTCAGTGGTTAATGAGGTACTGCAGGATTTAGAAGAAATAGACGTCGAATTCAGAGTCCGTACTCAGAATGTACAGTTGGCTCAGTTGCAGCTCGAGCCGAGCCTCGAGGGAAGAATTGAGACTGCTCAAAAGGACGATCCGTTCCTACAAAAGACATGCGAGTTGATTCTAGCAGGAAAGGTGACCGATTTTACGGTAGAAGATGGCACGATCCGTGTCAAGAGAAGATTGTGCGTTCCTAAGGATGAAGAACTCAGAAAGAAAATACTAACCAAGACTTATTTTGTGAAGTATTCCTTGCATCCGGGAAGTACCAAAATGTACAAGAATCTGTGCACCATATTTTGGTGGCATAGAATAAAAAAGGATGTGGCTCTATTTGTGTCACAATGCTTAGCTTGTCAGCGTGTGAAGGCAGAACATCAACGGCCTAGTGGGGAACTGCAAAACCTTGCCATACCGCAGTAAAAATGGAATCATATCTGTATGGATTTCATAGTCGACTTACCAAAGACTCAGAATAGAAATGACGCAATTTGGGTGATCGGGATAGATTAATCAAGTCGACTCATTTTATTGCAATAAAAATAACATGGAACGTTGATCGGTTGGCTCAGATCTATATGGATGAAATTGTTCGATTACACGGGTTGCCAATTTCTATAGTGTCGGATAAAGACGAACGGTTCTTGTCTCACTTTTGGACTAGTTTTCTGTCAGCAATAGGCAACAAATTAAATTTTAGTTTGGCATACCATCCACAGACTGATGGACAAACAGAGAAGGTAAATCAGATCCTTAAGGATATGTTGAGACTGTGCATGCTCGATTTGAAGACGAATTGGGACACATCTCACATTGGCGGAGTTTGTCTATAATAATAGTTATCAGGCAAGTATTCAGATAGCCCCGTACGAGGCCTTGTATGGACAAAAATATCGGTCACCTTTATGTTGGAATGAAGTCGATGAACGACAATTGCTCGGATCGAAACTTGTGGAACAAGCCATCGAGAAAGTTTGTTTGATTCAAGAGAGTCTTAGAGTTGCTCAAAGCTGGCATAAGAGTTATGCGGACGCGCACCGGCCCTTAGAATTTACTGTGGGCGATTATGTCTTCTTGAAGGTCACACCCATGCGAGGTGTGATGCAGTTTGGAATGAAAGAAAAGCTGAGCCCGAGATTCGTTGGACCCTTCGAGATCCTTGAGAAGGTGGCCTCAGTTGCCTATCAACTTGCACTACCTCCGGCTCTGACTGAACTACGCGATGTCTTTTATGTGTCTCAAATACGGAAGTACGTATATGATTCAAGCCACGTAGTAAACTTTGATCAATTGCAACTGACCGCTGACCTATCCTACAATGAAGAACCTGTCCAGATTTTGGACATGAAGGAGAAAGTTTTATGGAACCGAACGGTGTCTTTGGTTAACGTGTTATGGTAGAATCATGCTGTCGAGGAGTCAACATGGGAACTTGAAGAAGAGATGAGGGTGAAATACCCTTTGCTGTTTGATAACCTTGAGGTAGGAGTTTTGTTTTAAGTTTCGAGGTTGAAACTTTTTTTTAGTGGTATATTATGTAGTGCCCCACTCCTAGCGGTTCACTATGTAAGACTTGTGGCTTGATTGAGTCAGACAAAACCGAGTATTAGGGAAACTTACCATCGGCGTCGAATCGATCACGGACAAATGCATAAGAACCTTTCCAACTAATGGATCGGTTTCTCTTGAAATGAGTCCAAGAGTTTTCTCTGGATGTTTTGCTAATTTTGCTGCTTGATTTTGATGGATGCTTTTCTGAATGGTTTTCGATGAAATGATTCTTGTCCCTTTTTATCGATTTTAATACCATTAATTATTGAGAATTTTGGGAGAAAGGAATATAATGAGACGGAGTATTAACCAAACTTTTGGTGCCATCGCAGGCAGACGCGTGACGGAAGTCTAATCGCACAAGTGTTCCTCTTCCTCTCGACAATTCTATAATTGGTGATTGTGGATTCTTTGGGGTGGTTTATCCCTTATTTGCTACTCCTTTCTGCCAACTAAATGAATTCTCCGTTGCCTTGCTACATTTTTGATCGATAACATGATGCTAATGCCACAAGTCAATACCACTAAGAAACTAGCAAAAAGAACATTAAAATGAATTGATTATGCTGTTAACACCAATGAATGATTGAAATGCTATGTGACTGTCACGACCTACTCCCGAATAATCGGACACGAGTCGGACACGCCCAGCCTTTGTCGTTAGACACGATGAAGTAAGCTGTACCAATATCTAGGGAGAACTATGAATCAAGATAAGAATGAAAGTAATCACAACATCTAATATATCAAATCCCAGAATCTCAAATACAATCTAAATGTTATTACATTCCAGCAAATGTAAACTATAGTGCTGTCTCTAATACAAGTCCAGATAAAGCTAAAGTAGAAAAGACTAGGCTTCCTCAGCCTCTAGGTCCGGGGCAATGTCAACTGGCTCATAGGTGCCTCCAGGCTCCTGCCCGTAGTAAGTATCAAAGATAGCCTCCAGCTCACCTGCAACATATCCTAGTCAGGAGCGGAGCTAGGTATATCCAAAGAAATGAACATAAACATCATGGTATGAACAAGAAACATGAAATATATATAAAGTACGAGAAATAAGAACAAGACATAAAACTGAATATGAATAATGAAAGTAAATACAGGGAACATGATATGAGTCCTGAACATGAAATACAACCTGAATCCTGAATGTGCAATATTGAAATACATCCAGAGTGTGTGATCGGCTTGGGTAGATTCAATGAACATGAAATGGTACGGCTTCGGTCCCGCGTGCACGATACGGGGCCTAAGCTATTCACATAAATAGTAATAGGGTTTGATCACACATTTGTAGTATTTTCCCTCCGAGACACAAGTAAACTCAAGAAACATGAAACAAGACAATCCCGTGATACATCGTGTCAACAAGATGATACAAGAATGAATATACAAGACATGAGGAAATAAATAAGTCCGAGGAGTATACTTGTCTTGCTCAGGGTGATCAAGTGTGGGTAGTAAAGCTGGGAATCCTCCTGTTTATAATTAAAATATTTTAAGTCAACAATTAAAAGTTGATATTTAAATCTAAGAGATCACTAAAACATTCCTAAGTTCTATCTTGAAAACACTAATTTTACCTTATAAGAGATTATTTACCTAAATTAGTATTACACTAATATGAGGTAACTAATAGGCTAGCTATCCTAGAGTTCAACCTGTAATCATAGGATACCCACCTAAAACCATAGGCTAACTTATTTTGGATACAATCAGTCCTTAAACAGGACATTGTGCCAAAGTCAGTCAATTCTGGATGGCAAATCCTCACTGTCAGTCCTGAGCATAACTGTTAGGTTTCATGTTAGATAACTGACCCAAACAGTCCTGTCCAATTAATCCCATTTCATTTCAAACTGAAATAACACTAACTGTCAGCCAGAAAGGAAGCTGAATGTTGGTATCAGATTCAGGATTGACCCAATATCAAACCTGAGAGTTTTTCAAACCAAATTGAGGTAACTGCCAATCACTCCTTAGTCTCAATTTACAGGCTACAACCTCTCTTCTCAGGTGATGTTCAGTCTTAGCAATAGGACTGAACATCCAGTCTCAGCCAAAGGTAAAACCATCTGTCCTGAAGATGGCATATGCCAGCCTTGAGAATGACTGATATTGATCTCAGTCCAAAAGCTGATATTAAACTCAATCTTAGGCTGATTGAACTGTTCAATATTATATTCCCAAGCACATGCATTAGTCCTAAGTGTTTGTAATCCTGTATTTCCTAATTCATTAATATTTCAATTGGCTCAATCCTAAAATAGGACTGATACAGGTTCAGTTTCCTGATAATATTAATATACACAGTCTAATCCTTCCTAGGGCTGATGTAGATCAGTCTTTGCTAAGACTTGGATTAATCAGTCCTGGTACTGATTCAATTTAGTCCTAGCTAAGGACTAATATAAATCATTCCTAACTAACTACTTATCCAGTCCACTATTTCAGCCATTCTCCTACAAGTGAAGACATTACTAAACCCTCATACCTACAATCCTTCTTCAACCTATTCCTGAAAATAGGTTTCAGATTTAAATCCCAGATTTTGGGACACTATCCCTGAATAGAATAATGTACAGAATACTTATACATTGCCCAAAATCCCATCAAGTTGACTGCTACCCTTAGTTGAAGTTAAGGATACCATCTTCCCAATTTATCACTAGTAGCAGTAAATGAAAAATCAGAAAAACAGTAATTTAACATATACTATATCCTCTCGTGTTTGCACAGGACATTGAAAGCTCTGGACCTAGTGATATTCAGTTGGGAATGCTAAGAACTCTGAGAAATCTGATTATACATAAACTCACCTTTCAGTGCCTCACCACATTTGCCATTGAACTGTGTCTTCTTAAAACCTGCTACAACTTCCATATCCCGTAGATTTCTATTCAGACTACCCTCCTCTAACAATACTCAGGTTTAGGTTTAACTTTAGATAGGTCTTCCCAAATCCAAAGAAGGATGTTGTATTAACAATAATACCCAGCTAGTAGCCACCCTTTGTTTGCATAAACTTCAGTGCATAAATGAGACTGTACTCAAGGTTCAGTCATAAGTAGGATTGATACCATATCAGCTTTAACTTAAGACTGATTCAGTTCAACCCAGCAATGGTGCTTAAACAAACAAATCCTGGCATTCCATTACCCTGTCCAGTTAAGGAAATGGCCTGAATCGACCTCAGGATAAATTGCTAACTGATAACCCAAATCAATCAACCCACACTCTCAAGTTTTATTCCTAGAAGTATTGGTTATGTGATCCAGAACAAATTCTCCAGGTTCAGTCCTGAATCAAGACAGGTATCACTCTTTCTAAAGAAAATGATATCCAGCCTAGCTACTGAGTTCCTAACCTGTGGTTCAACCACAGTCCCAACATATGGTTCATGCTAAACATAACCTGCAATAATAAGTCTTGTAGTAAGGCTAAGCAAACTCAGGGGATTGAACACACATAGTTTCCAGGAAACTATCCTGCAGATTCGAACTGAGCTTTAATACTTAAGTGGAAAATCAATCATAAGTAAGACTGATCACTTCCCAGTTAAGGACGATATTGGTTAACCTCTCCTTAGACTGATACAAGTCACACTTATGTCAGGAATTGTCCCAATGCATCAACCCATAACTACATGACTAAATAATAGAGTTAATTAATCTCTACTACTACTGAAAATAAACCAAAACTCAAACTAGAGACACTTCAATCCATCTACTGCTACATAAAAACTATTATGACCTGCAACATCATGGAATCGAACAATTACCTGAGGAATCAGATTAATGGCTCCCGATCTCTGTGAAGTGGCACGAGCTACTCTTCACCACTCGATCCAGCTTCCTTTGCAGCAATAGGTCGAATACTAACAATTCAAGCTAACAGAGAAGGATTCAGACCTTGTTTATGTTCAAAAAATATCTGGATCCAATGAATCGAGGACTGGACACTCACCTTGGTGTCTGACTCAAGAATTTCAATAAATGAACGTGTCCACGCAACCAAATCAGTAGTTCTAAAGAGCTGACACAAAATGAAATTCACAAATATTATCAATCGACTATCAATCATCAATCGACCTATAATCTAGTGATGATTCAAACATCTAAATTCATTAATAAGTCGATTGATCGATTACCTCGATTGATTCTATTGATTAAGAGGGATCGGTCGAATCAGTCACTAGTTCATCAATTCCAGATCTGATCAAACAAGAGGAAAATTGATAGGACGAAATCGATGTTCGCAAACCAGAGCAAAGTAGAATGTGATGTGATCTGGCTTACCAAGAGTTCATCGATGAGGATGAAGTAATCGATGAATTCACTAAGTACGACGAAGAGCTCTGGATCCTTCATGCAGTCGTCGAGGATGATGCTTCTGCTCACTGCGTGTGGGTAGTTGAGGACTCCATTGTTCTGCTATTCCTTCCCGCCATAGTTGATCTTCAAATTGAGGATTGGGTCTAAAGAAAAGAAGAAGATGAAGAATATAATTTGGGAGAGGAGAGCAAGGAATTGAGATTGCTGCTCAATGATCCCTCTCTTATAGGCCGTTAGGTAGCGTAGGGAGTAGGCACATAGTGGCGGAAAATCACTCCCCTTCTCTATGATAATTCAGTTAGAGGAGCAAAGGAGAAATCGATCAATTTGAATTTCAAAAAAAAGAAATAGGCAGAGGCTAACAACTTAGCTTTGGGGCTAAGAAATGGGCTTTACCTGATAAGGCCCACAAATTTAGAATTCAATATTAATAATAGTGACTAAGGAAATCAATTAAAAATTCTATTAAATTTTTAGGAACATATATATATATATATATATATATATATATATATATATATAATATATATATATATATATATATATATATATATATATATATATATATATATATATATATATATAAATTTTGAAAGGTGAGGTTACAGTGACCCTATGAACATTGAAATGATGCTTATCCCTATGAACATTGAAATTGTACTTGTCCCTATGAACATTAAAATGCAGTGATAAATGTTTGGAATGAGATGAATTGATGCTTGAGATGACGAATATAAAAAGCTGGAAAATGAACATGTTGTCTCTTTACTTTCAATATTACCATACATTTTATGCTTATCGAGTAGGACACGCATTCGCATGGTCATGGACAACATGTGCATAAGATTTGAGATATGTTTTCTCGAATTGTACCCGAGGTGCTGGAGACCGATTCGGCCTAGGAGTTAACATTAGCGTACTTTGGGAGCACGGGTATTGTGAGGCATTCTTAGAGGCTAGCTACCTAATTTGAAGTCATCGCCTTACTTTTAAGTCCTATATGGCAAACGTCTGTATGGTATAACAACGCCAGTGGCCATGTAGTCAGGATGTATGCTAATGATTATCTTATGTAGGAGCGGTAAGTATTATATCCTGTACCTTATGCAGGTATGTTGGATCGACAGTGGGTAAAGTATTTCATATTCTATATGTTTTCTTGCTGCCTGAGTTGAATGAATATAATATCTAAATGTTGCTAGTCCCTAATATTTGATCTCATGATTAAAATGCTTGTCATAATTACAAATATCGGTTTAGCTGATGGGCTAAAAGGGCTCACTAGTGTATTTTTATATATGTTGATCCCTCCTCCACGGGTACTGGGAAGGCATGGATGTACTTTGAAATTAAGGCTTTTGAGTTCCTGTTATTTTCAAGTTGTTTTCAAATAAAGACGCACAAAGTATTGCAAAGTTTTCAAGATTGTTGCTTGGATTTCAAATTTAATAAAGGGGCATAATATATGGAACAAGGAGTTATTTCATGACAGCCTATCAGTTGTTTTCTTTTCAGGAATAAATGTAAGCCAAAATGGCATTTCAAAGAGTACTGAGAAAAGTTGTATCTTGCTATGATTATCAATAAAAACCAAATATTTCTTCCTATACTGCGTACTCAATGTTTCTACAATGTGGCTGTGTTTTCAAATATTTTAAATAATATAAATGTGCACGTTCTTGCCTTGTACAAGTGCAATGCTAGACTTATATGACATCATTCCCTAGCGAGGACGAACAATTTGGCGTGAATCAAGGCGAGGACGAACGATTCCCCGAATCGGGGGATGACAGATTCACTGTGCTGAACTTTCTGCTTGATTTCAATGCTCCATACGCCAGATGAATGTCTGTGGCTCCTCGAGGGATTAGTAGGGTGAAAGGGGGTGTCTTGGGGTCATCGTGGAGGTGGTGGCTCGATAGAAAATGGTCGAAAAGGGGGTTGGATGGCTGTTCGGCTAAAGGGGTATTGGCGGCCTAGCGGCTGTGAGGGTGTTCGAGTTTGGGGGGTTTTGAGGAAAGGGGGCAGCTGGTTAGCGAGATATATATGTAGAGTTTTGGGGGTAGAAGGATTAGGGTTTGAGTAGGGGTGGTTTTGGTAAGGTTTTATGCGTTTTTGTGGTTCATAATCAAGAAATGTGGTTGAAGGATCTTTAAAAGATTTAATGGGTTCCAATTTAGAAAAGTAGTTTATGGTGAGTTTAAGCATGGCTTTAAATCAAATATGGATGGACTCAAATTGATAAAAATTCAATCTAAAATAATCCTATTAGGTTAGGTTAACCTAAAATAGGCTCTACCACTTCTATTTAGGCTAGTTTCGGGTCTGTTTAGCTAATCGGGTTCTGAAAAGCCCGAAACACGTCTGGTGTAACTTTTGTGTATAAGTTGCACATGGAAACTCAATTGAGTGGGACATAAGTGGTATGTGTGTAGTTGGCTCAGAGTAGATCAAAACCATAAATTGGGTCAAAAGGTTTGACTCGATGTTGGGGCTCCAATTTCAATCGGAAAGAACATCGGTATTACAGTAAGTATTTGAATTAGCCTATTGACCCAAATGTTGCAGAATAAAAATAGACTACAAGGAGACATATTTAAATGGAACATGATAGCGTAAATGAAGATGGACTCGTCTAGATGATTCATATAGAATTTGTTTTAAGAAATTGGCAATTGTTGTGCTTCTAAATCACAACTACGATAAAGGGTATTTAATAATCAAAATTGAAATTGAAATTTTATTTAATAATAATAATCATATTAAATATATAAAAAATAAATCCCAAAATTCAGAGGGCTTACAAGATATGGCAAAATAAAAAGCAGAGGGGTCAATCTCCTAATAACAAGTATCACAAGAAAGCACAAGTTTGTAAACAAAAATCCAATGGCTAAGTACATACATAGTAACCTGTGTCATAGCATGGACCTGTATTCCATCATCGAGGCAGTAATCTACTTCTACACCAAACCAGGACAAAGGGTGTAATACTATGTCGAGATAGAGTACAACTCTAGACCATGGACAAGTGATAGAGTACGCAATCAATCGATTTAAAAGATCGGACGACAGTTACTACGACTTGCTAGATTAATATATGGGTTATCCCAGTAATGCAATATAGGGATTATTATATCTTGTTATGCTAGAGCAGGACTGGCCAAACCATATAATTATGAATAATTAGTAATAGTCCGTGGTTCCCTACTAAGGCGGTCACTAGGTTGGTAAAAATCTCAATAATGGTCCTAGTACTCCTATATGATAGATATTGGGTCAATAACAATGATAAATACCAGATATTACACTCAACATGGATGGATAATATACCACAGTATCCGGTGGCTGACCAGCAAATGTACGATATCGGATCCTTTCCCTTCCAATGAATCTACGTATTTTAGGTTACCTATTAACTACAATGACTATGTAGAATCATGTGTAGAGAACAAATGATCATCCATCCTAGATGTCGTACCGTAATACGCGTATGCTGGGTTTGAATCCTCATTTGTTCCTGAAGGGTCCAACCTAAATTCATCCTTTTCGTAGACTTCAACATTCAATGCACATATCATCTTCTTAGGCTATGCTACTATCACTGACCAGTTACGAGAGAATCCATAGAGGAGATAATTAATATAATATAAATAGAACTGAATGTAGCACTTTAATGAACATGAAACTGTAATAGCACCGTGGTACACAAGTGAACAATAGTACCTTGGTACCATAATAGGGCCAACACCTCTTAGGATAAGCTGGTAATCATATAGCATAGACACAATATAACCAGGTTAGGAACAAGTATGGTTAAACAGTAATTCATAGCATGTTTCAACATCAGATGTTCCTTAGTGTATTAGCCATCATAGGTATTGAGTCTAATACAATTAATATATATTGGGCTATCCACACAATATATTCTAGGACCTACTAATTTATATAAAATTCATCGGTTAACAACTCAGTTGATCAATCAGTAATCCAATAAGATTCGGGGTAGGACAATAGGTACACCTATTCCAAGCTAAGCAGCTATCAATTACATGAGCTAGGAATCAATAGAAAGTCACTAAGGCAAGGTTTGGGAAGATCAAAACACCCGCATCGCAAATCGGTACACCAAACTATAAGCTATCATGAAGAAGGATAGGCCAGTGGTATATCGACGGTACACCGATAGTAACATACAAGCGGTATGCCAAAAAAACATAAATTATAGACAGAACAATATTGGTTAAACTATCATAGTGTTATACCATCGATATATTGTCAGTGGTACCAGCGGATAAATCTAGAAAAAATCTCACAGAACACAAAATCCTATCAAACAGTATACCGACGGTACACTAATAACGGTATATCGGCAGTATACCGCCTGCACAAAAACTGTACAGACACAGTTCAAAAAACAGACTTTTTGGGCCAAATTATACCTCAATCTCTCCTATTGTCATTTTAACAAGCAATGATGCTAGTTGTAAGTCTCCTACAACATATAGGACTATGTTTGATGAGAAAAATCTAAGTATCATAATCAATCACCAAGTTACACCCTAGTATCCTATGTTTCTAACCTATAATCAAATCCAAGGATAACCAACACCAATCCACAAGCAATGACGTAAAACCATGGTAAATATGAAATATAAATACCATGTTTTGGATAAAACTAATTACATAAAACTATGGAAATCAAACTGCAATAGAAATATTAGTTTGCATGCACAATGGCAAGATGTACCTGCCTAGGTCCAAGATCCAAGCCTATTCTTCTACTCCTCCTACTAGGGGATTCAGAAATCACGCTCAGGATCTAGCTTATAGATCAGCCCAAAGAGAAGAAAAAGTCATTTTTTTGAAGAGAAATAGAGAAGAGAAAAAAGAGGAGAGACAAAATGGGAGCGATTAAATAAAGAGAGGAGGGATGGGGAGACCCATTGGATGTTTCCCCCACCCCACCCAATCACTAGACGGTAAACCAAGTGACCAATGGACAACAGGATAGCCCAGTCAGCTCTGCTGACTGTGCTCACAACACCCTGACAGTATACTAGCAGTATGCTAGCTACCTGAGAAAGTTTTCAGTTTGAGCTATTCAATAGTACGTCAATCTATACACGGAACCTAATACATATCTATAGCAATGCCAATGGATAATGTAGAGGACAAGCGCTAGCTCATTTATAATTATCTTGTTAAAATTCAAAATTCAAATCTACTAACATAAGTCAATTAATCAATTTTAACCTATTGATTAACCCGCATGCAACCTGTTTGTGCGGCTCTCGAAACTCTCACAGGATCAAACAACATGATTCAGAAGTTCACTATCGAATACATGTACTAACCGTATAAGTGAAGATACTGTATCGATACTGGATACATGAAAATACTAGATACCGAATACATGAACAAATACCCGCATAAATATGGATATCGAAAACGGAGTGTGGCACATGCAGTGTGATGGTTAATTACGCTGTTAGTGAAGAGATGCTAAGGAAATGTTCCATCCCATGCCTTGTAGGGGCGCCTTTGCATTGTCTTCCATGTTCACCGGTACTTCAAGAAAGGAGATGTGGAGGAAGCTCAGGATGGTTTTAGATTGGATACGAACCCCAAACTTGGTGAAATAGAATTAGCGGATTGCGGGTTATACCCAAGTTGGACAGTGCGAGGAGGAGTTGGAAGCTTTTGGACGAATACGGGTGCTGAGTCTGACGAGTTTACTACAGGTACGGTGTTCTCAGTGTGTGCACAGTTTGATTGGGGGGGGGTTCGTCCATATGGATGTCAATATCGCAAGTGTAGTAGTGAATACAGTCAGAAATTGAGCCAACAACGACGCAGAGTATATGGTGCGATAAAAAATCTACACGGTTTTGGAAAAATGGAAGGAGGCTGCGAAGACAAGGACGAAGATGGCAGAGAATAAATTGGTGAAAACTCATGGCTGTAGTCCTGTTGTGGTAGGAAACATAAAGAGTATATGTTTCATACTAGTGCTTCTATGGAGTATTGACATTGTCTGCACTATAGACAACCAGACTCTAGAAAAATCAGTATGACTGATATCATTCATATACTGTATGTGATGATAAAATGTTTTATTTGTCATGAGAAATTTTTTGAGAAAATATAAAAGCCATAAAAGCTTGAATGGAAAACATAACAAAAGAAAGAATAAATGCATGGGATAAAATGTTTTATTTGTCATGAGAAATTTTTTGAGAAAATATAAAAGCCATAAAAGCTTGAATGGAAAACATAACACAAAAGAAAGAATAAATGCCCCCATGCAGGATCGAACTACAGACCTTCAGTTTACAAGACTGACGCTCTACCACTGAGCTATAGGGGCAGCTTGATTCAAATTGCAGTACGTATTAATCAATCGTTTATTTAGTGTCAATTCAACTCACAAAGGGATTTCTGAATAGATAGACAATATCAACCATGGCGAGGAAGAACACAAAATGCAGTAGATTAAAATTTTAAAAAAAAGGTAGCGAGAAATGCCACAAAGCCTACCAATATACACAAATACTATTACATCAGAAGAACTTACATTAACCGGGTCCAAAACTGATTTCTAATATTAGTTTAGTTTCAAGAGGTTCCGTTCCGATGGTTTTGAATCGGTCCATTACGGCAGACAAGAATATCTTCTAAAATCACAATGCACCGGATCCAAACCACATCAAGTACATCAAACCAAGCCCAAGGCCCCAAATCAGGAGGCTACTTCATGTCCCGATAGTGAACACTAAGGATGGCAATTTTTTCAGTATTCGAAGGGGATCCGATTTTTTTTTTTTTTTTCTACGAGAAGTGCGAGTTTGGTGATTTTACAACGGGGACGGGAGGGGACAAAGGCGGGGATGGAGATTAAAATAAATTCAATCGGGTTCGGGACCGAGTATGGGTATAATATTTTTCGTTCCGATAAATATTCGATCCCGATTACTTATACTCATATGTGCAACTCATTGGTATGGGTTAGCGATCTATCTAACAGTATATTATTTTTTGATGAAAATAAAGTTTTAGTAACTTGTACGGTATTTTTTTGGGAATGAAAATTACTTTTTTTTAGTTTATACTGTACAGAAAAAATTGTTAAGGGGACGGGGATGGAGAAACTCGGCCCCAAAAGTGTTAACGAGGCGGGGGCGGAGGTGGGGACGGGGATTGCATTGTTTAACGAAGACGGGAATGGAGTAAAAAAGTTGAACCCAACTGGAGATAGATGTTAGTGCCGAGGCACAATTTTTCGATGGAAAACTGTGAATTTGAAACAATTGTAAGAACAATGTTCCAACACAACACTTCTAGGAAGGTTGCGCAAGTGTAACGAAGATCTCGTTATTATAATACGAGAATCTAAAAGATTTCGTAATCCATAGCAGCATATGATATACGAGAATCTAAGAAGATTTCGTAATCACAGCAACGAAGAAGGTGACAAGCGAAAGATGGTAGATGGCCTGCTGGGGTGAATGATCACCGTTGCTCAAAGCTATATTCGCCCCACACGAATAGCTTCCAGGAACCAGCAAGTTCGTCGGAGAACTTTGGAACACTTCTGCTCTTCTGACTCATCGGATCGTACACGGACTCCCGTGCAAAAATAATGCTGGTGCAAAGCTTCTCTTCTCTCTCACAGACTCTGTTTACTTGTGTTTAGAAACACTTATAAACTTTCGTAACTCTCTGAATGTGTTCTGTATTGTATATATGCCGGTGAGAGAGAGGAGACCTTATATAGGCCCGAGTAGCAACTGCCCGGTTAGCACAACATTCGGGACGTAGTAATAACCACTCCGAACGTGCAGTAACCGCTCAGATCATGCACATTCACGATCTGAAGCAAGTTGCACCACTTTGGCACCCTGCGCGCCTTGCATACTGCGTACGGAGCCACTTGCGCCAACCTGCACCACTACGCACACTGCGCACCTTGCGCCACTGCGCAACCTGCGCCACCTTGCGCCACTCACGCAACGTGCGCCACGCGCGCCACTTGTGCCACTTGCGCAACGTGTGCAACCAGCGCACCCGGCGCAACTTGTGCGCAACCTGTCAGCGCAAGTGGCTCGCGCAACGAGCGCAACTTAAACGCACTATGCGCCTAAGTTGCGTCATTCTTTTGATTTCAGCCATGTGCACCTCCACACCACATGTGCATCTCTAAACTAGCAAAGCTAATATATAGAGATACAACTCCTTTGGTCTAGCCAATGTGAGACTAAAATTTACTTTGAAAAAGACCAAAATCCAACAATCCCCCACATATCTCTATATATGGGTATAAGTGTTCCCCCACAGTAACTGTCCGTCATGCATTAGGAGAAATGTCGCTGATGACTTGAATCTTCCCGCATGGGTCAAACAACAGATTATAATACAAGAATGGACTAAGCCTTGAATTCTGCATCATAGTTGAAATTCTTTCCACTCACATAATGTAGTTACATTTGCTTCTGGCTACACATTAAAGACCCTGTGCCAGCCTGGTTTCAGTGTATAATTTTGGGCGTCTACAAGTTTACCCTCAAGAGACGGCCTGATATTTCTTTGTCCATACACTATAGGTGAGTTCATTATAAAGAGACATGGCATGAAACGATTTGCGCTTTCCTTGCGGTGCTACGCCGCTATGACATGGCTTAAAGTCGAGGTCTTACCCCGTACCGGGAACCTCATCGTAGTATCATACTACTGTAGCATGAGGCAGCCGCCTCTTTGTAGTGCCAAACTATCCAGCATGAAGCCTTAGGCTCCCTTGCGGTGTTACGCCGCAACGACGTGGCTTGCAAGGCCGAGGCTTTATCCCTAACCGGGTACCTCATCGTGGTATCGTGTGTCACTGTAACATGTGGTTTAAATGACTACTAATAGTTGCGCCACTTTGGTACCCTGCGCACTTTGGCACACGTGGTAATAACCACTCCGAACGTGCAACAACTGCTCAGAACGTGCAGTAACCGCTTAGAGCAGTCACATCGTGGTGTCGTGTGTCACTGTAACATGAAGTTTAAATGACTACTAATAGTTGCGCCACTTTGGCACACGTGGTAATAACCACTCCCAACGTGCAGTAACCGCTCAGATCATGCACATGCACGATCTAAAGCAAGTTGCGCCACTTTGGCACCCTGCGCGCCTTGCATACTGCGTACGGAGCCACTTGCGCCAACCTGCGCCACTGTGCGCACTGCGCACCTTGCGCCACTACGCAACCTGCGCCACCTTGCGCCACTCGCGCGCAACGTGCGCCACGCGCGCCACTTGTTCCACTTGCGCAACGTGCGCAACCAGCGCACCCGGCGCAACTTGTGCGCATCCTGCGCGCAACCTGTCAGCGCAAGTGGCTCGCGCAACTAGCGCAACTTAAGCGCACTATGCACCTAGCGACGATGCTGTCGTGCTAAGTGCAAAGTGTGCCAACTAAACGCCACATTACGTCTCATGAGCCTATGAGCCCGAGTCCGAGTCGCTAAGCCCCTACGGGGTTTAGCTCCCATGGAAATAAATTTTTCAAGAGCAAAAAGCATGAATACTTTCAATTGTTGATTTAGCCTTTTTCTCATTAGAAAAAACGAGTCTGTTGTTTGGATGGTTGTTGAAAGGGGAGAAAATAGAGTTCAGTTGTTTGGATGGTTGTTGAAAGTGAAAAAAAAAGATTGGTTGTTTGGATAGATGTTGAAAGTGGATGTTGGTTAGAGATGCGATAATCTTAGTATGCTTATCCCCAATTTTTTTTGACACTTTTAGTAGTCATTTAAACCTAAAATATAGTAAGTAAAATACAATTAATTTTAGGCAATATACATTTTTCTTTCACACAAGTATAAATATAAATTTTCTAAAATATAAATTAAAATTATTATAAATGAAAAATAAAATTTTATTGAATCTATTGACAATTATTGTAACGTTTTTATAAAATTTAGTTTACTCCAATATTTTGTTACACACTGTTTTACAAGCTAATATTGCAATTCTCATAAATGAAAGAAACTACATCATAATAGCCAAACATGTATAAATTTGGGAAAAAATCACACTTCATACGTTGTTTGACACTTTAACACTTTCAAACAACCACGTTCTCAGCAAAGTACATCTCCATTATGAGCCTCAGAGGAAGAATTCTAATTCTCACAAACATAAATTTTCAAAGAATTGAAACCAAAACCAAGTACATGTCCAGACAAATTCCCAGCAAACATTGTCAATTGCTCCACACCATTGAGCTTGGACATGATGAGAATATTTTGAAGAAGATATCCAAGCCAAGTACTTGTCCAGACCATATTCTCAGCAAAGTGACAGTGAAGTACCCTCATCATTGGCCACATTCCACCTGGCTTTTTCATGTAATATCCACGCCGAGTACGGGTAAATACTGGTAAGTCCTATTAGAGAGATCAAGTATGGCATACCATAAAACACAACATGGAAAATAAAACCATGGAACAAACATGGAATTTTTTTTTTCCAAATGTTAGCTACTGATATCAAATGATACCTAAAAAACCATTCCATAGAACACACCTGTATCAGTTTGTAAAAAGACCACATACAACACACTGATACCAAATGAAAGAATTGAAAAGAAATTAGAAGACACTGATACCAAATTAAAAATGATACCAATTGGTATAAATTTGAAAAATATCACATAGAACACACTGATACATAGAAATTAGAACACACTCATCAGAGCCCGAAAAATGAAGTATCACTGAGAATCACAAAAAGAAGATTCAGGCAAAATAAAGGGTCAGAAAATCCAGCAGCATTTTGGGCTCAAATTAAAAAATTAAACCCTTCCATCATGGCGATTCATTTATTTCCAGTCACTGATACTGAAGGGTTAGTATCATAAAATGAAGATTCATTTATCAATAAAGACTTAGAAAATCCAGCAGCATTTTGTATCAGAGTTCATATTACACCTTTCCATCATGGTGATTCATTCATTTCCAGCAGTCAGTGAGTATCAGAAAATCTAGCAACAAATTTTGACTAAAAGTCCATATGAAAGAGCAGCAGAAATCAGCAGCAGTAATAGCAATACTCACAAGTGACTGTCACCAAAAATGTGCCATAGCAGCAGTAGCATTATATGCTTCTTGCAACATTAGAGAGGAACTTCTCTTAAAAAATTCTCAAATACCAAATGCCTGTTATTCCCGAAACAGATCTTTTGATGGAAAATGGAAATCTCGAACTCTTATTTCCAGAGAGACAAAAAATTCGTTCTCCAAAGAGAGAGATGAATACTCGTTCTCAACCGAAGTTGACGCAACGAGATGAATGATCACTCTTAGCAATGATATGAATAATCGCTCTCAACCGGAGTTGATGCAACGATTTTGCTGGGGTGATGAAGATCACCGTTGCTCAAAGCAAGATTCGTCCTATTGCGATCTGCTCCCAGGAACCATCAAGTTCGAAAGAATTTCTGGAACGCTCGCTGTAACCTCCTTTGCAAAATCGAAGAACTACTTAGGACCTCAATGGCGGCGGCAACACTTCTCTCTTCGTCTCTTTATTTTGGCGTAATTCCTTAATGAAGGCACGAAAAGAGTATTTATAGAGAAGGGTCGAAACCCTAATCCTATTCCTGGCCGTAATTGATTGCGAAAAGATAGGAACGAATAATAGAAAATTTTGAATGAATTAAATTCAAATCTCACAAAGATCGGATCTGATCAATTAACTCAATTTTTCCATAACCGCTCAAATCTTCCAATCAGCCACATCATACACCACCTGCGCCCCATAGACACTCAGCCCGTCAACCTGCGCGCGTAGCTGCGAAGCCCACAGCAGCCCGCGGCACCTGCGCGCCCAGTGCCGCAGCCCCGCTGCTCCTGCGCGCCCAACGCCGCAGCCCCGCAGCACCTGCGCGCCCAACGTCGCACCACCTGCGCGACGCAGCGCCGTAGCACCTGTGCGCCTGCTACGTCTGCACTGCACCTGCGCTGCGACTCGCACAGAGACGAGCGCACGAGCGCATCAGCTGCGCACAATGCGCCTTACGCCGATGCTGACGTGCTAAGTGCAAAATACGCCAACAAAATGCCACTTTACGTCCTTGAGCCCGAGTTCGAGTTTGAGTCCAAGTCGCTAAGCCCCTTCGGGGCTTAGCTCCATAAGGGAATTATCCCATGAGCATGACAAAAGGCATTAATGCTTCTTTGTTAGTTTAGCATTCTTTCCACAAGAAAAATGCCCCCACATGGCACCCATGTGCCTCTCCACACTTCATGTGATCTCTCAACATAAGCAAAGCTTTATATAGAGATACCATCCATTTGGTTTTTCCAATGTGGGACTATCTTTCTAGTTTCTAAAGCAAAACACCAACAAGCAAAAACACCAACAATCTCCCACATATCTCTATATATGGGTTGAGCGTTCCCCATAGTGACTGTCCATCATGCATTTGGATAGATGTCGCTACGACTTGAATCTTTCCGCATGGGTTAAATGGCAGCATGATACAAGGATGGACTAAGCCTTAAATTCTGTACCATAACTGCAATTCTTCCCACTCATATAATGACATCAACTGCACTTCTGGCTGCACATTAAAGTCCTTGTGCCAGCCTGGTTTCGGTGTATGTATCTTGGGGGTCTACAAGATTTCCTTCAAGAGACGGCCTACATCTCTTTCCATACACTCTATGTGAGTTCTTTTAAAGAGCCTTTGGCATGAAGCCTTCTGCTTACTTGCGGTGCTACACCGCTATGACATGGTCCAAAGGTGAGACCCTGTCTCATGTGGTGTCATACCACCTGTAGCATGATGTCCAGCCTCTTTATAGTGCCAAATTATCCAGCATGAAGCCTTTCGCTTCCTTGCGGTGTTACGCCACCGTGACATAGCTTGCAAAGCCGAGGCACTGCCTCATGTGGTGTCACCCACTGTAACATGAGGCCTAGCCCCTTTGTAGTGCTGCCTACTACTCTTCATTCATTATACAACATTAGGCTATCTTGCCTATGTGCGGTGCTAAGCCGCTGTGACTTGGTCCGAAGCCGAGGCTTTACCCTCACTAGGTACCTCACGTGGTGTCACCCCACTGTAGCATGGAGTACTACGCTCCTTTGTAGTGCTGTGGTACCCGTGCTTCCTGTAAAGCACGCCAGACATCCCAGATGCCTGAGAACTCATTAAGGCTGCCAAGCTATCCTCCCTCAGGACTTTGTTCTTTGTAAAGAACAATCAGTAGACAATAGTGGTTCTGGGTTCATGACCCCACAACATCCCAAAGGATTTGCCCACTGTTCCTGATATTCTTCCAGTCAATGGTCCTTCGTTGAACTAAAAGCTAGATGCCTAGTAGATTTCTCTTTGAACTAATAGCATAAAGCTTTCTAGTAGAATTACAAAGACATAATATCAGAGTGTCTTCAAGCCCATCTTACCTGCTGTATCTTCAACCAGCTGGCGCTTGAGACCTTTGGTGAACGGATCTGCCAGATTCTCTTGACTCTGAACATTGACTACGGCAATGACTCCTCTTTTAATAAGATCATTTACTGCCCTGTGCCTTAGGCGCACAATCCTCTTCTTCCCATTGAAGGGGTCATTTGATGCCACCGCTGCAGTCGCCTGGTTGTCGCAGTATATCGGTACCGCCGGTATCTACACACCAACCATTGGAAGATCATACATGAGCTCCCGAAGCCATTTTGCTTCATCCACTGCAGCTACTAGTAAATAGAACTCAGATACCATAGAAGAGTGAGACAACATAGTCTGCTTCTTCGACTTCCACGATATAGCAGCTCCACCCGTGGAAAAAATATATCCTCCTGTGGACTTCTCACTCACTACTTCTGAGCACCAGCTTGAATCACTGAAGCCCTCCACTACTTTTGGAACTCCGTAGTAGTGTAGTGCTTACTTTTGAGTCCTTTTGAGGTATCTCATAACCCTCTTTACAGCTTTCCAGTGCACCATATCTGGATTGTTCGTAAACCGACTCAGCATCTCCACGACAAAAGCTATGTCGGGCCTTATAGCATTAGTTGCATATATCAAACTCCCGATGACGCTTGAGTACTCCAACTGCCTGACGCTTTTCTTTGGATTTGGCTTCAGCTTCTTGTCACACATATAAGGCGTATCGATCCCTAGAAGATCCTAATACCTATAGCGTGTGAGCATTTTCTCAATGTAATGAGACTGTGACAATGCCACTCCAGTTTTCATCCGGATGATCTTTATCCCCAGGATAACATCAGCTTCCCCTAAGTCTTTCATGCTGAACTTAGATGTGAGAAACTTCTTTGTCTCAGTAACACTTGCTAGATCTGTACCCAAGATCAGCATATTGTCCACGTAGAGACAAATGACAACTCCTCTTCCGTCAGCAAACTTTGTATACACATACTTGTCCGTCTCGCTGACCCTGTAGCCGTTTGATCTTATGACTTTATCAAACTTCTCATGCCACATCTTGGGAGTTTGCTTCAGACTATACAGAGATTTCACCAACTTACAGACTTTGTCTTCGAGGCCCTTAACGACGAATCCTTCTGGCTGTTGCATGTAGATCTCTTCGGTCAATTCACCATTCAGAAAAGTAGTCTTAACATCCATTTGATGGATTACCAGCTTATGAATTGTGCTCAGAGCAATCAACATCCTGATGGTCGTCATCCGAGCTACTGGAGCATATGTGTCAAAATAATCGATCCCCTGCTTCTGAGAAAACCCCTTGGCAACTAACCTTGCCTTGAACTTGTCAATAGTTCCATCGGCCTTCATCTTCTTCTTGAAGATCCATTTACATCCGATTGGTTTTGCTCCTTCAGGCAGATCGACCAACACCCACGTATTGTTGGAGGTTATCGAGTCGTACTCATCATTAATAACCTCCTTCCAGAAGATAGCATCTCTGGTCTTCATCACCTCATCATAGGTAAGTGGATCTGTTTCCACATGCTAGATGACAAAATTCTCTCCGAAGTCCTTCTGTCTCCTCACTCGCTTAGATACAGATTCTGTGAGTTCTGGTTCAACAATTGTTCTTGCAGCAACAAATCTTCTTGGACTACCTCTTCGTAAGGAACTTGAGCCTCCTACGCACTCACATTATTCTCCGAAATATCCACGAGAATAATGTTCTTGTGCCTTGCAAACTTATCTTCAAAGAATTATACGTCGCAAGATTCAATGATATGATTTGACTCAATATCAAGGAACCTCCGAGCATCACTCTTATCAGCATAATCCAGGAATATAGTCTTCGTAGTCCTTGTTTCCAACTTCTAAATCTTCAAATCCGGAAGCTTCACGTACGCCAGACACTCCCACACTCGAATGACATTTAAGTTGGGTCTGACCTTGAACTAGAGTTCATAAGTGACTTCCGAAGTAGCATACAGCACTCTGTTCAATATGAACGTAGCCATAAGTATTGCTTCACCCAGAAGCAATTTGGAAGACCCACAGTCAACAACATTGAGTTCATCATCTCTGTTAACGTTCTGTTCTTCCTTTCTGCAACATCATTTGATTGAGGGGAGTACGGAGCAGTTGTCTCGTTGATGATTCCATCTTCTCTGCAGAATGATGCAAATTCATGAGACCTATACTCTCCACCTCGATCACTTCTGAGTCTCTAGAGTTGATATCCGGTTTGACACTCGACTTCAGCCATGAAATCCTTAAATTTCTCAAACGCTTCATCTTTAGACTTGAGCAGATAAACGAACGCGTACTTTGAGAAGTCATCGATGAAAGTAATAAAATATTTCATCCCGACCTTTGGGGAGAACTGTTTGAAGTCGCAGATATCTGAGTGCACCAACTCCAGAAGATCTGTACTTCGGTTTACCCGCTTGAACGGTTCTCTTGTAATCTTTGTCTACGCACAGACCTCACACTTCTCCAACTCCTTATCCCTACATTTGGAGATAAGCCCTAGACTAGACATATTGTATATTCTTTTACAATGAACATGTCCTAGTCTATTATGCCACAACTCAAGGGAATAACCAGAAGGAGAGACTTCGTTCACTATCTCCATAGGAGTTACAAGTTGAAGTTTGGACATGCCTTCGGTACAGAAGGCCTTCCGGAAGTATGTTCCTTTATAGGACATAATGACTTGACCAGCGTTAATGTCCATCCTCAAGCCTGCGTTGCAGAGCAGACTTCTCGAGACCAGGTTCTTGGCTATGGGTGGTACATGCTTCACATTCTGAAGCGTCAGTGACTTCTCCGAAGTCAGTTGCATGACCACCGTCTCGATCCCGTGTACTTTAGCTTGTGTCTGGTTCGCCATCATAACCTTCTCAGAGACAGGTTGGTACGTGGTGAACCACTCCTTCTTTGAGCAAATATGACACGAGGCCCCAGTGTCTATCCACCAGTCCGTGTTAATTCCAGCTGAGTAAACCTGTGTAATCATAGCAACAAAGTTAGCCTCACCTTGCTCCTTTTATTTTGGTTTTTCTTTGCAGTCCCTCTTCCAGTGGCCTTTCTTGCTACAGTTGAAACAAGTTCCAGGTTCTTTGGACTTGGGCTTGAACTGAGCCGACTTCACCTTCAGATGGTGAATGTCTTTCTTTTTTTGGTAGGGAGCCTTTTGCTTCCCTTTGGAATTTCTTCCTTGCACCATGTTAGCCTTAGCTATCTGATTGGACAAGGAGTCCACTTTGAGTTGAGCCCTCAACTCGTCTTCAATATGTATCCAGTACAAGAGGCATTCCAGATCCACTTCCATCTTTTTGCGGTGCATGTCCGCGATGAAGTTGCTCCACCCAAGTGGGAGCTTGGCGACAACACCCCCGATGAAAAAAGCATCGACCAAGGGCATGCCATCGTCCGCCAGCTTCTGACGTAACTTAAGGAACTCCTTGACTTGAGGTAACATGGTTTTATCATCCTTAAACCGCATCCTCCAGACCTTTTCGGTCACATGGATCTTGTTTCTGTTCTCATCTGCCTTGTAGAGATTCTCTACAGACTCCTAGACGTCCTTTGCATTGACCATCTTGTTGTACGACTCCGCCAAAGAGTCCTCCATGGAGTTTTGGATCAACAACTTGCAGAGGTTGTTATCCCGTCTCCACTTCGACCGCAAAGATGTAGTTTCAGCAACCCTTCAAACATTTTCACCCTTTGGAATCAAAAGGCTCAGGATCCGTCAACACATAGTCGATGCTCATGAGTTGAAGATTAAGGCTGACCTTTTTCTTCCAGACGTTAAAGTGCTCCTCGTCAAACTTCTCAAGTTTAAAACTTGTATCGAAAAGTTGTGCACGGTTGTTCTCCATCAGATCTGAAGCTTGCTTTGAGATTGTTATTCCCAAAATAGATCTTTTGATGGAAAATAGAAATCTCGAACTCTTATTTCCAGAGAGACGAAAAACTCATTCTCCTAAGAGAGAGATGAATACTCGTTCTCAACCGAAGTTTATGCAACGAGATGAATGATCGCTCTCAACCGAAGTTGATGCAACGATATGAATAATCGCTCTCAACCGGAGTTGATGCAACGATTTTGCTGGGGTGATGAAGATCACCGTTGCTCAAAGCAAGATTCACCCTATTACGATCTGCTCCCAGGAACCAGCAAGTTCGAAAGAACTTCTGGAACACTCGCTGTCACCTCCTTTGTGAACTCGAAGAACTCCTTAGGACTTCAATGACGGCAGCAGCGCTTCTCTCTTCGTCTCTTTATTTTGGTATAATTCCTTAATAAAGGCACGAAGAGAGTATTTATAGAGAAGGGTTGAAACCCTAATCCTATTTCTAGCCGTAAGTAATTGCAAAAAGATAGGAGCAAATAATGGAAAGATTTGAATGAATTAAATTCAAATCCCACAAAGCAGCCCCGCGATACCTGCGCGCCTGCGTTGCACTTGTGACTCGCACAGAGCGCACAGAGACGAGCGCATCAACTGCGCACAATGCGCCGATGCTAACGTTCTAAGTGCAAAGTGCACCAACAAAATGCCACTTTACGCCCTTGAGTCCGAGTCGCTAAGCCCCTTCGGGGCTTAGCTCCATAAGAGAATTATCCCATGAGCATGACAAAAAGCATGAATGCTTCTTTGTTGGTTTAGCCTTCTTTCCACTAGAAAAATGCCCCTACAGGGCACCCATGTGCCTCTCCACACTTCATGTGATCTCTCAACACAAGCAAAGCTTTATATAAAGGTGCCATCAAAAAGCAAAAACACCAACAATGCCAACATAGCCCATCAAGTCTGTGAAACCTACTAATACTCACAAAAGTAAGAACAATCCTGTAGTCAGTGATAAACCCGCACAGGAAAAAACTGCAGTCTGTGAAACCCATCGATACTCATAATAGCCCATTATATCTTTGCCAGCAGTTAGTGATACTCAAAACCACACAGGAACAAAACTTGTGATACTCAAAACTTGTGAAACACAAAGCTGCATAGGAACAAAACTTGTAATACACAAAACTGCACAGGAAGAAAACTGCACAGGAACAATACTACATAGCCAAACTACACAGGAACAAAACTGAACAGGAACAAAATATTGCACAGGAACAAAAGTGTACAGGAACCAACAGCCTAAATATATGTAAATTATACTCAGGGATGCGCCTGATACTCAGTGATACTAAAAAAACTGAAGCTAGTGCTACTTCCAAATATAAACCACTGATACTCAAACCACATAGGATTATAATTGACTATGGTGGGGTGTGAAGGGACAAATAATACATGGCTCAAAGGAGTCACCCTACTCAATTGTCATTGACATGCGAGAGGGCAAGGCATCAACCTAAAAGCTTATAGACCTCATGGGACTAAAAGCTAATACGTTAACTACCTCCGACCATTTCACAAAAGTGAAAGGGGTTGCCATCAACCTAAAAGCTTGTCTTTTGAAGGGACATACTCCATATGCTCCAAGGAATCATATACCTTCTCATCATCGCCACATGCTGTAATTTATACTCAGAAGGAATCATATCCCTTCTCATCATCGCCACATGTAGTAATTTAGACTCAGATTTTCTCAACCAACTCATCATTGTCTAATTCTTGAATATAATACGTTGAACTCCTATGTATATATTCTATTTAATGAACATCTTTAATTTAATATGACTCTTGATCGATTGCTATTTTGTGTATTTTGTGCACTTCTTTGACGCATATCTCAGTTGGAAATGCAATAGACATTGCGAATACGTTGACTATCTCCTACCATTTCACAAAAAAGTGAAAGAAGAAGCCATCAACCTTAGCAATTTCTCTTATATTTCCAACTGAGGTTTGCATCAAAGAAGTGCACACAATACACAAGTTAGCAATAGATCAAGAGTCATATTAAATTAAAGAAGTGCATTAAATAGAATATATACATAGGAGTATAATCATAGTGTATAATACATGTCTTTTAGTCTTGGCCTATCTAACCACATATAAAATGACACCATAGGTAATAGTATTATATAAACCACATGAATAATATAATAAAAATCATAACAATACTCCCTCCCAAACAAATAGTTTAGTTGCTTGTGTGGCCTTTCTTCGCATTCTTATAGGTTGTACATGGTTGGTTATTTTCAAGAGAGCTAAAGTAGCTCATCGCCTCCTCTATATCCTCCACACTTGAAGTAACAATTTTCTTTGAACCCATTAACTTGCATGTGACATTCTGACCACTTAGTGTAGACCCCAGAAATCTTGCCCTTCAAAATGACATAGTACGTGTAAAATCCCTAAATTTTTACTATATTTTAGTACTGATTTTTTTTTTTTATTTATACGTCGCAAAGTCGTATTGTACGTCGCACAGGAATTTACGTTTTCGTATTTACTCGTCGAGTGCGAATATGGGCGAGGTTCATATTTTTAGAAAAATGGTTTTGATTTTATCAATCAGTGATGATTTCAAAATAATATGTATAATAAATATTTTTATTAAAAAGTTGTGAAAAATAACTATCGAGATTGGCAAAATTATTATTTTAAATAATTTATAAAATACTATCTTATTTTAATAGTGGTAAATTAGAAAACTAGAATATGCTACTCGTGTAAAGCACATGAAAAATTATTTCATGTATGTTTTCAAATTTTATTTTTATTATTTATAATAAATTATTTAGCAATAAGGTATTTTAAATATTTAAATATTTATGTTCATTTTTGAAATTAATTATTATTAAAATATTAGTGTTCATAAAAATATATTTTTAAATTTTGTTTGATTGATATTTAGATAAATTATTATGATTTAAAAATATGAATGTATTTTATGGATTCTATTTTTAATGTAAAGATAGATTTACCTAGATTTAAATTGATTCGGAATTTGATTGAAATTGCTTTAAAACTATTTAAATTAACATGGTATTTATCTATTTGGGTTTTAAATAAATCCTAATCTTTATCCAACTGGGAATTCCCACATCCTATAAATAGACAGGTACTCCTCCATAAATTCTAATTATTCCACAAAATTATTTCCACCACAAGTGCGTGCACCGTGTTAGTGTCTAATTCTTATTACATCTAGTTACATATACATTAACTTCTTGTGTCGGACACACCCCCCTACACAATCAAAACCTAAGTCTATCCTAGCTAATCCCGGCCAGCCATCTCGTTGGGGCAAACCCGACCATCTCCTCCATGGTTAGCCGACGCCTAACTACTGCCATGTCCTTGTGGGCAAAACCGTTTACATACGGGTCCGGCCAACACCAGTCAACTGTTCTCCCGAACCTGCCAACGACCAAGCCACATCACCATATACCACCACCCCTTCTTGTCCGACCACATTAACGCTGTGTCCGTTGCCTCATCGCTGGCACCCTGTAAACCCCAACGCCTCGCCGTCGTCTCTCCCCTCGACATCGGTACAACCACCGCATCAACACCAAAACCACCACCTTCTCCTCTAACCCTGGCCAACTCCGGCCAACTCCCCACCATCCTCCACCTAACCCAGTGTAATCACCACCACCCTGCCATCGGCGGCGTTCCGACAGCCCCCGCCAAACCATCAACGCCACCACCGGCAACTCTACCACCACCATCGCCAATCATCACCACCACCAAGAACCACCCAAAAATAACCACCCAAATTAAATATACAACCCTCACCTGACCTCCAGCCACCGCCCCGGGTTCTTCGCGGCCGCCCCATCCCTTCCAGCCGCTCCGGTGGAACCGCATGGTCGCCGATCCACGCTGCACGTCAACGCCGTCTCCCGACCCTGGCGTTCGCCGAGTGCTCGACCCCTCCGGCGAGCTTCACAGCATCCGCCCAAGCAAATCGGCGCCGGCAGACCCCTCGACAAAACCCGTCGCCCCGACGAACTCCCACGCCGGAGCCCCCACCGCAGGCCGCTCCGACCGCCGCCCGGAGCAGCGCGCCGCCACCAAACCCCGCGCCGATCTCCCGCTCCCAATTTCCCCAAACCAGCCTGCCGACGAGCCCATGGCTGACCGTCCCTCGATTTCTTCTCCCTCTCTCTCCCGCCATGCGCACGGCAGCGGGCACGCTCCGCCTCCTTTCCCGGCCAACGCGTCCGCCCCTCCCGGCCGTGCCGTGACCGCCGCGCCGAGCCCGCGCTGCCGCAGCTCCGTAGTCCCTCTCCCTCTCCCGCTCTCGCCCTTCCCCTTCCTTTTCCCTCTCCTCCGTTCGCCCGCGCCGGCGTCAGCCACCGGCCACCCGCTCCCTTTTTCTTCCACTCCGTTCCCTCTGTTCTCTCTCTCCCCCTCTCTTGTTTTAAAGTGTATTTTTTGTAATCCTTTTAAAGTCTTATCTTTATTAGTGGAAGGAGCAGTAGTTCTGCTGCCTTCTCTTTAGCAAAATTTATTTTATTATAATTATTATTATTTATTTTCTTATATATATATATATATATAAATAAGGCAACCTTGTCTGTTCAGTTCTTCCATATTATGATTTGCTTTCATTATTTGCTATCTTTATATTACTTGTTTTACTATTTAATATCAATTTATATAATTACTATCACTATGTACATACCTATATTATTATGTTTATCCTTATTATTAAATAATTTAATTTCACTAGTAATAATATTGCTACTTACTATTAGTATATATCTCCAAACTATATTACTGTTTAAAATGTTGTTTTATAAAATATATTATTATATAGTAATTTAAAGTATAGTTTTAACCAAAACGGGTATATTTGATATATTTAGAGTTGAACTTAAATTTATTTTTAGTATTTATCTAAAAATATTTTTGATCAATAAAAGGTAGCTTTCAAAAAAAAGAAAAAAAGAAAAGAAAGAGATTATAAGTATTTTGAAAATAATTATGTATTGAATTACAAATTTTCTTGGGATCGTCATCCTTGATCTTGGTTAATCATTCTTCATATTTTTTTTTTTTGCAATTCTGTACATTCTTCCATCAACCCTAGCTAACTTGATTATTATGGACCCGATGGAACAGCCTATGTCATCATCATAAGCCCTTTGCGTAGTTGTAACACCGAAGTCGATCTTGTGCCACCTTTATTGTACCACCCCAGACAGCTCACCAGGCGTCACGACAGGCAAGTATACCTTGCTAATTAACTGTCAAATTATTTATTTTCTGTATTATTTATTTTGTTTCATATTGTTCGTTTTCTTTGTTATAAACTGCGCGTCCAAGCCGTACTTGGGTGCAAGCGACTCTATTAGTCGTTTTACTTTACTATATGCATGTTAACTTAGTTTTAGCTGACTACCTTCTTGTTGGGGGATATCCTTATATCTCCCTTGGCCATGACACACACACTACACGGTTGGAGACATGTTGCTAGGGGCACGACTTATGGACTGGCCATCTCTAAAGTCGTGTGACGGATAGATAATCGTAACTGCTATGACTAGGGTTTTAGAGACTCAAGCAGTTACAAAAACTGGACGAGCCATGGACATGACTTGAACTGTGTGGAAAATATTGGGGGAGGACAGTCGCTAGTGCGTATGGGAATCCAAACAGTTAAACCACTGTGGCGATTTATTTGCAGATACCTTCTGACGTTTTGGACGTTACGGCCGGATACAGATGACTGGATGCCAGTTACGTACACATAGCCTAAAATCCCACCCATGTGCATAAAAGTTGTCCTCTAAATTGTACATTAGGCGATTAGAATATCCTTTGCATATTTGTGTCTAGGATAGTCTTATATATATTATTTTATTATTCTGACAGTTCATATTAGCTTGTTCTTCCTGTATCTTGCTACGTCCGTCTGAGGACCTGATTTTTCCCCAGGTGTGTGTTCATGTCTTCCGCAGGTATTCTAGCCAAGGCAGTGGTCTTCTCCATTCCTTCGAAGATGATTGCGCTTGGTTCGTCTTGCCATCTCATTGATCGATTCTTGTATATTTCTTTCATTGAGATTGTTGGTAGTGGACTTTGTCTCCGCCCAACGATTGTACCATAAATATTCAAGTTGATTTTATATTATTATTCTTTTTATTGTGGATGAGATTTAGTTTGTCTTGGATTACTGAATTTTACAGCTTATGTATACATACAAGGTCCCTGTACTTCGTATGTATACAGCTGGCATGTCTACGTACTTAGTCCTACGTATTTTGGGACTGGAGCGTTACATGTTTTTGTGGTGGCCCATGCAGGTCTAGATAAATTGCTTGGTTACTTTACCGTACCAAGCAAGCCTGCGTATAGGATTAGAGTCTAGGATCTCATCCACATACTTGACCGCCTTCTCCTCGAGTTGCATCTTGCTTGATCCCTTCTATCGTGATTCGTGCCCTTCTTTCGTGCTTGATAGAGATTAATAGGGTAATCCATACTAGGTGGATATGACCCATTGTTCCATCACCCTACTAGTTTAGCTCTTGTAAGTTGGGTAGAATGCCTCATGACCTAGCATAAGACTTCGTCCTTATGACTCACTATAGTAGATACTAAGTGGATTGCCTAGACTATAAATTTTTAAAGACCATACCTTATTGGTCGACCAAAGCCTTAGACAAGGAGACAATAGGTCGACTGTATAGGCACCAAACAAGACTTAGATTCTTAAGTAGTTCGAACTAATTCTAGTCTCTTTCAATAATAATCTCATGTGTCTATATTTTACCATCTTGACTAAATGTTGCTACTATAGCCTAGTTTTGCAAGTTTAACCGTTATCAAACTTGTTCAAGACACATGCTATTGAGCGCACGCTCACTAACATATTGTCTACCCAGAACCGGTGCATGATGGTCTGATCAACCTAGTACACTTTGGTTTACTTTTATCTATTATTCTACGTGGATGGGGACATAGCCAAACTTGTCCTCTAGGGCCCCATCCGCGACAGATTTGGCAATTCTTTTTTACTCACTCGCCTTTAAACCACATATTGGTATTCGAAAACAACTTCTTTGGACTCAACTGGTTTCGTCTTTCACCTATTTTAGACAAAGACTCGTACTTGATAGATAGACACCAAGTGTTCCCCTATGACCATGATAGTTATAGTTAGCCATCAACCAAGCCATGTGTATACAACCTCGCCTCGAGTTATTCGACCTACCCTTCGACTCTTGATCATGATCTCTAATCATTTGAAATTTAGTAATGACTAGAATTATTTCCTTAACACCCCTAAAACCTAGACGAGTATGTTCTCCCTAGGAAACCATCTGTCCTTGATCTCAAGTCAATTTACCACCCCTTATTGACCATTAATCTTTGTCTCTTCTTGCGTTAACACGCGACCATCAATTACACCCTAAACTAAATTCGTGATTTATTTTTGTAGTTATCGAAATCACGATTTTCTAATGTATATTTTGAACGTCATGATTTGATTGTTCCTCATTGATATACCATTGTACCCTCTCAACCCCCCTACTTATTTTTAATTTCGAGGAAAAAATTCTTGTAAGTTGGGTAGGATGTAAAATCCCTAAATTTTTACTATATTTTAGTACTGATTTTTTTTATTTTTTTTATACGTCGCAAAGTCGTATTGTACGTCGCACAGGAATTTACGTTTTCGTATTTACTCGTCGAGTGCGAATATGGGCCAGGTTCATATTTTTAGAAAATTGGTTTTGATTTTATCAATCAGTGATGATTTCAAAATAATATGTATAATAAATATTTTTATTAAAAAGTTGTGAAAAATAACTATCGAGATTGGCAAAATTATTATTTTTAATTATTTATAAAATACTATCTTATTTTAAAAGTGGTAAATTAGAAAACTAGAATATCCTACTCGTGTAAAGCACATGAAAAATTATTTCATGTTTGTTTTCAAATTTTTTTTATTATTTATAATAAATTATTTAGCGATAAGGCATTTTAAATATTTATGTTCATTTTTGAAATTAATTATTATTAAAATATTAGTGTTAATAAAAATATATTTTTAAATCTTGTTTAATTGATATTTAGATAAATTATTATGATTTAAAAATATGAATGTATTTTATGGATTCTATTTTTAATGTAAAGATAGATTTACCTAGATTTAAATTGATTCGGAATTTGATTGAAATTGCTTTAAAACTATTTAAATTAATATGGTATTTATCTATTTGAGTTTTAAATAAATCCTAATCTTTATCCAACTGGGAATTCTCACATCCTATAAATAGGCAGGTACTCCTCCATAAATTCCAATTATTCCACAAAATTATTTCCACCACAAGTGCGTGCACCGTGTCAGTGTCTAATTCTTATTCCATCTAGTTACATATACATTAACTTCTTGTGTCGGACACACCCCCTACACAATCAAAACCTAAGTCTATCCTAGCTAATCCCGGCCAGCCATCTCGTCGGGGCAAACCCGACCATCTCCTCCATGGTTAGCCGACGCCTAACCACTGCCATGTCCTTGTGGGCACAACCGTTTACATACGGGTCCGGCCAACACCAGTCAACTGTTCTCCCGAACCTGCCAACGACCAAGCCACATCACCATATACCATCACCCCTTCTTGTCCGGCCACATAAATGCCGTGTCCGTCGCCTCATCGCTGGCGCCCTGTAAACCCCAACGCCTCGCCGTCGTCTCTTCCCTCGACATTGGTATAACTACCGCATCAACCCCAAAACCACCACCGTCTCCTCTGACCCTGGCCAACTCCGGCCAACACCCCACCATCCTCCACCTAACCCAGTGCAATCACCACCACCCTGCCATCGGCGACGTTCCGACAGCCCCCGCCAAACCATCAACGCCACCACCGGCAACTCTACCACCACCATCACCAATCATCACCACCACCAAGAACCACCCAAAAATAACCACCCAAATTAAATATACAACCCTCACCTGACCTCCAGCCACCGCCCCGGGTTCTCCGCGGCCGCCCCATCCCTTCCAGCCGCTCCGGTGGAACCGCATGGTCGCCGATCCACGCTGCACGTCCACGCCGTCTCCCGACCCTGGCGTTCGCCGAGTGCTCGACCCCTCCGGCGAGCTTCACAGCATCCGCCTAAGCAAATCGGCGCCGGCAGACCCCTCGACAAAACCCGTCGCCCCGACTAACTCCCACGCCGGAGCCCCCACCGCAGGCCGCTCCGACCGCCGCCCGGAGCAGCGTGCCGCCACCAAACCCCGCGCCGATCCCCCACTCCCAATTTCCCCAAACCCTCCTGCCGACGAGCCCATGGCTGACCGCCCCTCGATTTTTTCTTCCTCTCTCTCCCGCCGTGCGCGCGGCAGCGGGCGCGCTCTGCCTCTTTTTCCGGCCATCGCGTTCGCCCCTCCCGGCCGTGCCGTGACCGCCGTGCCGAGCCCGCGCCGTGACCGCCGCGCCGAGCCCGCGCCGCCGCAGCTCCGCAGTCCCTCTTCCGCTCTCGCCCTTCCCCTTCCTTTCCCCTCTCCTCCGTTCTCCCGCGCCGGCATCATCCACCGGCCACCCGCTCCCCTTTTCTTCCACTCCGTTCCCTCTGTTCTCTCTCTCCCCCTCTCTTGTTTTAAAGTGTATTTTTTGTAATCCTTTTAAAGTCTTATCTTATTAGTGGAAGGAGCAGTAGTTCTGCTGCCTTCTCTTTAGCAAAATTTATTTTATTATAATTATTATTATTTATTTTCTTATATATATATATAAATAAGGCAACCTTGTCTGTTCAGTTCTTCCATATTATGATTTGCTTTCATTATTTGCTATCTTTATATTACTTATTTTACTATTTAATATCAATTTATATAAGACTATCACTATGTACATACCTATATTGTTATGTTTATCCTTATTATTAAATAATTTAATTTTACTAGTAATAATATTGCTACTTACTATTAGTATATATCTCCAAACTATATTACTGTTTAAAATGTTGTTTTATAAAATATATTATTATATTGTAATTTAAAGTATAGTTTTAACCAAAAAGGGTATATTTGATATATTTAGAGTTGAACTTAAATTTATTTTTAGCATTTATCTAAAAATATTTTTGATCAATAAAAGGTAGCTTTCAAAAAAAAGAAAAGAAAGAGATTATAAGTATTTTGAAAATAATTATGTATTGAATTACAGATTTTCTTGGGATCGTCATCCTTGATTTTGGTTAATCATTCTTCCTTTTTTTTTTTTTGCAATTATGTACATTCTCCCATCGACCCTAGCTAACTTGATTATTATGGACCCGATAGAACAGCCTATGTCATCATCATAAGCCCTTTGCGTAGTTGTAACACCGAAGTCGATCTTGTGCCACCTTTATTATACCACCCCAGACAGCTCACCAGGCGTCACGACAGGCAAGTATACCTTGCTAATTAACTGTCAAATTATTTATTTTCTGTATTATTTATTTTGTTTCATATTGTTCGTTTCCTTTGTTATAAACTGCGCGTCCAAGCCGTACTTGGGTGCAAGCGACTCTATTAGTCGTTTTACTTTACTATATGCATGTTAACTTAGTTTTAGCTGACTACCTTCTTGTTGGGGGATATCCTTATATCTCCCTTGGCCATGACACACACACTACACGGTTGGAGACATGTTGCTAGGGGCACGACTTATGGACTGGCCATCTCTAAAGTCATGTGACGGATAGATGATCGTAACTGCTATGACTAGGGTTTTAGAGACTCAAGCAGTTACAAAAACTGGACGAGCCATGGACATGACTTGAACAGTGTAGGAAATATTGGGGGAGGACAGTCGCTAGTGCGTATGGGAATCCAAACAGGTAAACCACAGTCTCCGGATAGAACTGTGGCGATTTATTTGCAGATACCCTCTGACGTTTTGGACGTTACGGCCGGATACAGATGACTGGATGCCAGTTACGTACACATAGCCTAAAATCCAACCCATGCGCATGAAAGTTGTCCTCTAAATTGCACATTAGGCGGTTAGAATATCCTTTGCATATTTGTGTCTAGGATAGTCTTATATATATTATTTTATTATTCTGACAGTTCATATTAGCTTGTTCTTCCTGTATCTTGCTACATCCATCTGAGGACCTGGTTTTTCTCCAAGTGTGTGTTCATGTCTTCCACAGGTATTCTAGCCAAGGCCGTGGTCTTCTCCATTCCTTCGAAGACGATTGCGCTTGGTTCGTCTTGCCATCTTATTGATCGATTCTTGTAATTTCTTTCATTGAGATAGTTGGTAGTGGACTTTGTCTCCGCCCAACGATTGTACCATAAATATTCAAGTTGATTTTATATTATTATTCTTTTCATTGTGGATGAGATTTAGTTTGTCTTGGATTACTGAATTTTACAGCTTATGTATACATACAAGTGTTTGCAAAAACAAAAGTATAAAACTTTATTGATACAAACTGTAATAAAGATTACAAGAATTCTGGGAAAATTACAACTATAGGAATCCAATCTTGATGACGATTGCTTTATCCCTTGGACGATGTGAACTTTGAAGACGAAGCCTTTGAAGTTGAAAACAACTTTGGAAACTGAAGGCAAAAGCCTCTGAAGTTGAAGACAAAAAGTCTCAGAAGAATGCAGCAGCACTTTGGCAAGAACTCCTGAACTCTCTGATTTCTGATCTCTGATCTTGATCCCCCTTGAAATGAAGACTTGAAACTCTATTTATAGAGTTCTGAAAATAACTAACTTTCAGTTATTTTGGACTGTGCAAGCTGATTTGTGCAGCAACTGGTTTGCACAGATATGGACTGCGCAGGCAGTTACTGGATCGTGGGCCAACTATCTGAGACACATGGCATTATTTGATTGAAATGCGCATGATCATGCATAGACAGTTGCCACGTAATGAGCAATTGATGGCATGAATGCCACATGTAATTTATCAGTTATGTTGGTAGAATGCGCAAAGTGAACTGCACATACACTGGTTTGCGCAGACTCAGACTGCGCAGGCTTCGTTTGCGCAACCACGGATTGCGCTGCCAACTGTCAGCCGTCCTCGAGCACTGTACGGCACCAAAAACGAACAGTCTCCTCGTTATTCGTGTTGTCAGCTGTCAGGAAGATCTGATTTGATTCAGTCAATGATGACTTCTGCCACGTCAGCCTGCGCAATTGGGAACATGCGCAAACCAATATGCGCAATCGGATTGCTGCGCAATCTGTTGCCTGCACAATTCATCAAAATGATGTATATCTTGATTCTTTGACATTGTTGATTGATGCAACTTGATTTTTTAGGACCTACAAGACCCCCTTCAAAGTTTTCGAAAGTTGATTGTATTCAAAATTTTGAAATACTTTGAATTTTTGAATGTTGAATCACATTGCGCATGATGCTGAGTTGTCTGCGCAAAGCGAAGAGCCCCCAATTTTAGGCACAATCCGAGGCAGCCGTTTCATATTTTGAAAGCTATAAATAGCTATCTTTTTATTTTTAATTCTTTACTTTGCAATCTTTAGAGTTCTTGAGAGAAATCCCCCCAAACCCTTGCTGTCCTCCTCCTCTGACGACTGTTATGGCACCCCGACGATCCAATGCTGCCGCCGCCACCGCCGCGAAGGGAAAAGCTCCGACCGAGTCATCTGACAGAGTTGCACGGCGAGCATCTCGACACGAATCCGCGCACCCCGCTCTGAGAGGTAGTTGAACCGATCGAAAACCCCTTTTTAGGGTGATTTCGACTTCCTTTGATCTTCGAAACTCATCTCTTTTTAGAGATGAGTTCAAATTGTGCCACCCTTTTTAGGGTTTTGGTTGCATCAACTGTCAGTCCTCATTTTTATGAAGGCTATATTCCTGCACAAACTGTTGAATTGTGCTGACAGGAAGTCAGCGCAATCTGAGGAGTTGTGTACTCTAATGTTTTGTGTTTAAAAGCAGAGACTTTGACTTGTACTAATTTTTATCTGTTTGTTGGTACAGTTTCTGTAATGCCTCATATTTGGATAAATAAAAGACATTTTGTTGTGGCTCCATTATTTATTGCATATCTTATTCAGATATAAATAATAGAGATAGAAAATATATTCAGAGGTGCAAGACATGATATATTTCTTGTAGAAAATAATTATATTCATTATATCTGCTCAGAGGTAATATGGACGTGGCAGAATATATTGAATACTATTATTTCGATTTGACAACTTAGTCAAAAATGACGAGTTGCTGATGTGGATAATGAACGATGATGAATCGTCAATGAATGAACGGGTAGACTGTCAAGTGATGATGAATGAACGGATGAACTGTCAAATGATGGTGAACGAACGGGTGAACCGTCTAATGGTGAATGAACGAACGGGTGAACCGTCAGGATGAATGTAATAAATGAACGGATGAACCGTCAGGAGTTAATGAACGGATGAACCGTCGAATGAATGTAAATAAATGAACGGATGAACCGTTAGGTGTTTAATGAACGGACGAACCGTCGGATGAATGTGATAAATGAACGGATGAACCGTCAGGTGTTTAATGAACGGACGAACCTTCGGATGAATGTGATAAATGAACGGATGAACCGTCAGGTGTTTAATGAACGGACGAACCGTCGGATGAATGTGATAAATGAACGGCTGAACCGTCAGGTGTTTAATGAACGGATGAACCGTCGGATGAATGTAATACTTCATATAACGCCCCAGTCCCAAAATACGAAGGACTAGGAACGTAGAAGTACGTAGGTCTCGTATGAATACATAAGCTGTAAAATGTAGTAATCTAAGACAAATTAATCTCCTCCACAATGAAAGGAATAATAATATCAATATCAACTCGAATATTCATGATACAATCGTTGGACGGAGACAAAGTCCACTACCAACTATCACAATGAAAGAAATGTACATGAATCGAAAAATGGAAAGATGAACCAAGCGCAATCGTCTTCGGAAGAATGGAGAAGACCACGGCCTTGGCTAGGATACCTGCGGAAAACATGAACACGCACATGGGGAAAAAAACCAGGTCCTCAGAGGGACGTAACAAGATACATAAAAACAATACCATGATGAACTGTAAATGATACATGATAAAGAAAAGACCACCTGCTCTAACACAATGGAACCTAACCATCTAGGTGTAATGTAAGTCGAAAACTATACTGGAACGTATAAGTGGGTAGGAATAAAGCATAGCATCCACTAGAGGCTTTCGCATGAACTAGTATACGTCTCTGACCGTATCTGACGATGAGGTCAGGGCCGTGCAATGGATATATTCCCTAGTTCATACTTTGCATCGCTAGCATACCTCCTGACTTATCTGACGACGAGGTCAGGGTCGTGCAATGGATATATCCTCTAGCGACACACCCATAACAGGGAAACCATGAACCCATAACCGGGCAATCTAGAAGGCTATGGGATAGCTCATACGTCCCAGTAGTTTTCCCTGCCCATGTATCACACAAGTCATATCCATGTCTTGGCGATCCATATCTCTATGCAAGTCGCTATCTAGACTCCGCTAATCCATAAATGAACCGACACACGAACCGCCCGTATCGGTAGCAAGTCGAATACGTAGGTTCATGTCGACTCAATGATCCTCACTCATGTGTCGTGTATGAGACGTGTCAACAAGTCAAAGAAGTTATGAAGCATAACTTCAACACACCGGGAAAGTCCGCTACCACATATGGTCCACACACACACACGCACACACACAAACATCGATATACATATCGATGGCACCCAAGTCATACTTGGACATACTCTTACTAATGTAAAAACACTAGCAACATATAAAATATCATGAATCAAATGTAAGTACAAGATGGCAAGATATCTTGCCTGGTAGAGCTCCTGGTGTGCTACGATAATCAAGGTGGCACGATCTGCGACTCCGGTGCAACAACTGTACAAGGTGATCTCGGATGGTGGCACGGACGGTTCCATCGGGTTCAGAACCGTCAGATTGGTTAAGGGTTGACATGAGGTTGTACAGGATTTCAGAAGGGGATAGAGAATATGTTTGGTCATGACCAAGAAACGGATAGTCGATGAGATTAGGAGGAGGAATACTTATATTATTTAGTAAAACATTTATACTATTTAAAATATCGCCTTTTTAGATAAATACTTTGAAGAATATAATTTGTTTTGAAATCCTAATAAACACTAATAAAATTTTGGGTAAAAATGTATAAAAATATGGTCCAAAAATACTATAATAATATATGTAAAAGCCAATCCTAAATTTGAAATTCCAAGGCTATATTTTTGGCTACCAAAATAATTTAGGAAAATGATCAACCAAAATTTTAATTTATCTATTGCCATTAGCAACAAAAATAATGAATAATAAAAATACAGTAGTAATAATAATAATGACAACAACCTATCCGCAAATAGAGTAATCTATATATTTTTACAAAAATTAACTTACTAAGGTACCTACATAATACATATCTACAAACATACAAAACATCTTTAATAATAATTATAGTAATAAATATACTTATAATAATTATAAATATAAAACAACAGAATAAAAGTAAAATTAATAATAATAATAATAATAATTACAATAATAATAATAATAATAATAATAATAATAATAATAATAGTAATACTATCAAAAGTATTTCCACAAAGCCACAGTACAAACAAACAAAGAAAAAGAACATATACAATATTAATAATAAAGGAATAGGAAGTTTCTCTTCAGCTTCCTAAAGAATCAGAAAAAAAAACTCAGAAAGATGAGAAAAGGGAAGAAGGAAGGAGACGTTGGAATCGGGAGGGAGCTCTCCGGCGACTGAGGTCGGCGTGGGAAAAAGGGGAGTCGGCTGGGCGGAGGGAAGAAGGGGAGTCGGAGACGGAGTCGCCGGCCTTGGAGGGGTGGATCGGAGGCGAGCGGCTCGGCGGAGACGAGCGGCGACGAGGGTTTCGAAAGGGGGCGGCCGGTCGGGTCGGGCGTGGGAGGTGGAGAGGCGCACGGCCACCGTTGGCATTTGCCGCGGCGAGGAGGAGCACGGCGGAGCGGAGGGGGAAGAGCTCAGCGGTCGCGGCGGACGCCGGACGGAGGCGGAGGTACTGGGGAGTAGAGTCGACAGTGGGGGCAGTACTTCGCCGGTGATGGCGAGGTTGGTCGGACGGCACGGCAAGGGCAGTGGGTTCGTCGGCGCTGGGGTTTTCCGGCCGAGAGGAGTGTGGAGGTGAGGGAGAGACGCGGCGGCGCGGCTGGGGCTGGTGGAGGGAAGTCGGAGTTTGGGCGGCGAGCCAGTTCGGCGGCGCCGGAGATGGAGGATGGTGTTCTCGCAGAGGCTCGGTGAGGTTCCTATTATTTTCCCCCCATTTTTTTGGTTGTTGATGGGATTTGGTGGTGCTGGGTTCGGGTTGTCGAGGGGACGACAGTGGTGTCGTCGGAGAGACGATGACGCTGGTGGTGGCGTGGGCCTGTGATGGGGTTACGGTGGAGACGGGGTCCAGGGGGTTGTGGTCGATGCTCGGGATATCGATGGCGATGATGCTGGTGTAGGCTGCCGGGGTTTGGGGGAGATGTCAGGGAAGAAGTGGCTGCGGCTGTTGGTGGTGGTCGTGCTGGGTGTGCTGCCAAGGCGGCGGGTACGGTGGTATAGGGGTTTGTGATGGAGGTGGTGGTCGGTACGGCGAGGTGGTTCGACCGGGGAACGGACCGGGGAGGTGGGCAGTTGGCTCGGGTAGGATTAGGTTAGGTTTAGATATCTTATTTTGGTTGTATGTGTCGGGATGAGGGTTACGTCGTATCGGGTGTGTCCGATACGATGGGGGCAGAGGTTCGGATCTTGTCGGACCCGGGAGAACAATGTATTTGTACCATATAGAATATAGTGGATAGGAAAGGAGGACACCGACACGATGCAGGATTTGTGGTGGAAATTTTGTGGATGGTTGGGTTTTATGGAGGAGTACCTGCCTATTTATAGGATGTGGGAATTCCCATTTGGATAGGATTAGAATTAGTTTAAAACCCCCAATAGATAAATACCATTATTAGTTTAAATAATTTAAACCAATCAAATCCAAATTCAAATCGAAATTCAATTTAAACATAATTAAATCCATCATTTAGTTTAGATTCAAATAAGAAAATTTAAATTTCAATGTAGATATTAATTAAATCAATGCACGAAATCAAATCAAGATTTAAATTCCTACTATAAATTCAAAATATATTTTACAAAATACTAATAATAATAATTTCGAAAATAATAAATAATTTTAAAATCTTTTTGAATAATAAAATATTAATATATAATAATTTCGAAAATTATAATATATATTATGTATTAATAGGAAAAATTTCAAACTATATTTTTACTAACTTGGATAAAAAATTTTGAAAGTAAACATTAAATCTTTAAATTACCTTCTTGCCAAATTACTTTTAAAAATATAATTAGTATATATATTATTTTGAAACCATCATTGATAATAAAATCAAAAAGAATATTTTCTAAAATATGTATATTGCACATATTCGCACTCGACGAGAAAATACGAAAAACATAAATTCGCGTGTGACGTACAATACAACTATACGACGTAAAATACAAAAATTTAAACCAGTACCAAATTTAATAAAATAAAAAAATAGTAGAAATTTAGGGGTTTTACATCCTACCCAACTTAAAAGAATTGCGTCCTCGAAATTAAGAATTCGTAGGGGGGTAAGAGGACAAAAGGGGGTATCAATGGGGAACAAACAATGACAAGGTTTCAACAAAATTATTTCGTAAGAAATTGCGATCTAGATCATAGAGAAATAATACGATATGGTCGTAGTCTAGGTTGAGGATATGATTAAGAGACGATTGTAATCACTCTTAAATTTAAGTGATTAGAAAGTCAAAATGGTAGAATTAGGGTCGAGGAAAGGACCAAAGATATAGTCACAGTGAGTGTTAATGGTCACAAGAGATGGGATAGCTAGGGAAACTTCTAGTATAACGTTTTTGTCCTCCTAAAATAGGTGAAGACGAAAGCAATATAGAGTTTATCGAATATGAATACGTGATTCAAAGACGATCAAAAAATTTCAAAAGGAGTTGCCAAGGCAGTCGCGGATGGAACTCTAGAGGACAAGCTTAGCGATGTCCCCATCCACGTAGAACAATAGATAAAAGCGAACCAAAGTGCACTTGGTTGATCAGACCATTATGCACCGGTTCTGATTAGACAATAGGCTAGTGAGCGCTCAATAGCATATGTCATGAACAAACTCGATAAAGAATAAGCTTGCAAAAACTAGGCTACATTAGCATCATTAGTCAAAACGGTAAATACATGGGTACGAGAAATTTTATATTAAAAGAAGGTAGAATGATTCTAAGTCATATAGTCGTCCTATTGTCTTCTTGTCCAAGTCCTTGGTTGGCTAGACGGGCTAGGTCCTCTAGATTCTAGGATCTAAATAAGCTTGCTTAATATAGGTCACTAGGTCAAAGGGGTTGCTAGTTCATAAGGTATTCTACCCAACTTAAAGAATTAAACTAATGATGTTTTGGGACAACTAACTAGTAGGGTCAATCTCTAGAAGCACGAAGGGAAGATAAGAATAGGGATGGAAGGAAGCAAGCAAGATGCAATTGATGAGTTAAACGGTAGATAAAATCAAGGAAAGAGGTCAAGTATGTGGATGAGATCCTAGACTTCTAATCCTATACGCAGGCTTGCTTGGTACGGTAAAGTAACCAAACAATTTATCTTGACCTGCATGGGCCACCACAAAAACATGTAACGCCCCAGTCCCAAAATACGAAGGACTAGGAACGTAGACATGCCAGCTATATTCATACGAAGTACGTAGGTCTCGTATGAATACATAAGCTGTAAAATGTAGTAATCCAAGACAAACTAATCTCCTCCACAATGAAAGGAATAATAATATCAATATCAACTCGAATATTCATGATACAATCGTTGGGCGGAGACAAAGTCCACTACCAACTATCACAATGAAAGAAATGTACATGAATCGAAAAATGGAAAGATAAACCAAGCGCAATCGTCTTCGGAAGAATGGAGAAGACCACGGCCTTGGCTAGGATACCTGCGAAAAACATGAACACGCACCTGGGGAAAAAAACTAGGTCCTCAGAGGGACGTAACAAGATACATAAAAACAATACCATGATGAACTGTAAATGATACATGATAAAGAAAAGACCACCTGCTCTAACACAATGGAACCTAACCATCTAGGTGTAATGTAAGTCGAAAACTATACTGGAACGTATAAGTGGGTAGGAATAAAGCATAGCATCCACTAGAGGCTTTCGCATGAACTAGTATACGTCTCTGACCGTATCTGACGACGAGGTCAGGGCCGTGCAATGGATATATCCCCTAGTTCATACTTTGCATCGCTAGCATACCTCCTGACTTATCTGACGACGAGGTCAGGGCCGTGCAATGGATATATCCTCTAGCGACACACCCATAACAGGGAAACCATGAACCCATAACCGGGCAATCTAGAAGGCTATGGGATAGCTCATACGTCCCAGTAGTTTTCCCCGCCCATGTATCACACAAGTCATATCCATGTCTTGGCGATCCATATCTCTATGCAAGTCGCTATCTAGACTCCGCTAATCCATAAATGAACCGACACACGAACCGCCCGTATCGGTAGCAAGTCGAATACGTAGGTTCGTGTCGACTCAATGATCCTCACTCATGTGTCGTGTATGAGACGTGTCAACAAGTCAAAGAAGTTATGAAGCATAACTTCAACACACCGGGAAAGTCCGCTACCACATATGGTCCACACACACACACACACGCACACACACAAACATCGATATACATATCGATGGCACCCAAGTCATACTTGGACATACTCTTACTAATGTAAAAACACTAGCAACATATAAAATATCATGAATCAAATGTAAGTACAAGATGGCAAGGTATCTTGCCTGGTAGAGCTCCTGGTGTGCTGCGATAATCAAGGTGGCACGATCTGCGACTCCGGTGCAACAACTGTACAAGGTGATCTCGGATGGTGGCACGGACGGTTCCATCGGGTTCAGAACCGTCAGATTGGTTAAGGGTTGACATGAGGTTGTACAGGATTTCAGAAGGGGATAGAGAATATGTTTGGTCATGACCAAGAAACGGATAGTCGATGAGATTAGGAGGAGGAATACTTATATTATTTAGTAAAACATTTATACTATTTAAAATATCGCCTTTTTAGATAAATACTTTGAAGAATATAATTTGTTTTGAAATCCTAATAAACACTAATAAAATTTTGGGTAAAAATGTATAAAAATATGGTCCAAAAATACTATAATAATATATGTAAAAGCCAATCCTAAATTTGAAATTCCAAGGCTATATTTTTGGCTACCAAAATAATTTAGGAAAATGATCAACCAAAATTTTAATTTATCTATTGCCATTAGCAACAAAAATAATGAATAATAAAAATACAGTAGTAATAATAATAATGACAACAACCTATCCGCAAATAGAGTAATCTATATATTTTTACAAAAATTAACTTACTAAGGTACCTACATAATACATATCTACAAACATACAAAACATCTTTAATAATAATTATAGTAATAAATATACTTATAATAATTATAAATATAAAACAACAGAATAAAAGTAAAATTAATAATAATAATAATAATAATTACAATAATAATAATAATAATAATAATAATACTATCAAAAGTATTTCCACAAAGCCACAGTACAAACAAACAAAGAAAAAGAACATATACAATATTAATAATAAAGGAATAGGAAGTTTCTCTTCAGCTTCCTAAAGAATCAGAAAAAAAAAAAAAACTCAGAAAGATGAGAAAAGGGAAGAAGGAAGGAGACGGTGGAATCGGGAGGGAGCTCTCTGGCGACTGAGGTCGGCGTGGGAAAAAGGGGAGTCGGCTGGGCGGAGGGAAGAAGGGGAGTCGGAGACGGAGTCGCCGGCCTTGGAGGGGTGGATCGGAGGCGAGCGGCTCGGCGGAGACGAGCGGCGGCGAGGGTTTCGAAAGGGGGCAGCCGGTCGGGTCGGGCGTGGGAGGTGGAGAGGCACACGGCCACCGTTGGCGTTTGCCGCGGCGAGGAGGAGCACGGCGGAGTGGAGGGGGAAGAGCTCAGCGGTCGCGGCGGACGCCGGACGGAGGCGGAGGTACTGGAGAGTAGAGTCGACAGTGGGGGCAGTACTTCGCCGGTGATGGCGAGGTTGGTCGGACGGCACGGCAAGGGCAGTGGGTTCGTCGGCGCTGGGGTTTTCCGGCCGAGAGGAGTGTGGAGGTGAGGAAGAGACGCGGCGGCGCTGCTAGGGCTGGTGGAGGGAAGTCGGAGTTTGGGCGGCGAGCCAGTTCGGCGGCGCCGGAGATGGAGGATGGGGTTCTCGCAGAGGCTCGGTGAGGTTCCTATTATTTTCCTCCCATTTTTTTTGTTTGTTGATGGGATTTGGTGGTGCTGGGTTCGGGTTGTCTTGGGGACGACAGTGGTGTTGTCGGAGAGACGATGACGCTGGTGGTGGCGTGGGCCTGTGATGGGGTTACGGTGGAGACGGGGTCCAGGGGGTTGTGGTCGATGCTCGGGATATCGATGGCGATGATGCTGGTGTAGGCTGCCGGGGTTTGGGGGAGATGTCAGGGAAGAAGTTGCTGCGGCTGTTGGTGGTAGTCGTGCTGGGTGTGCTGCCAAGGCGGTGGGTACGGTGGTATAGGGGTTTGTGATGGAGGTGGTGGTCGGTACGGCGAGGTGGTTCGACCGGGGAACGGCCTGGGGAGGTGGGCAGTTGGCTCGGGTTGGATTAGGTTAGGTTTAGATATCTTATTTTGGTTGTATGTGTCGGGATGAGGGTTACGTCGTATCGGGTGTGTCCGATACGATGGGGGCAGAGGTTCGGATCTTGTCGGACCCGGGAGAACAATGTATTTGTACCATATAGAATATAGTGGATGGGAAAGGAGGACACCGACACGATGCACGATTTGTGGTGGAAATTTTGTGGATGGTTGGGTTTTATGGAGGAGTACCTGCCTATTTATAGGATGTGGGAATTCCCATTTGGATAGGATTAGAATTAGTTTAAAACCCCCAATAGATAAATACCATTATTAGTTTAAATAATTTAAACCAATCAAATCCAAATTCAAATCGAAATTCAATTTAAACATAATTAAATCCATCATTTAGTTTAGATTCAAATAAGAAAATTTAAATTTCAATGTAGATATTAATTAAATCAATGCACGAAATCAAATCAAGATTTAAATTCCTACTATAAATTCAAAATATATTTTACAAAATACTAATAATAATAATTTCAAAAATAATAAATAATTTTAAAATCTTTTTTAATAATAAAATATTAATATATAATAATTTTGAAAATTATAATATATATTATGTATTAATAGGAAAAATTTCAAACTATATTTTTACTAACTTGGATAAAAAATTTTGAAAGTAAACATTAAATCTTTAAATTACCTTCTTGCCAAATTACTTTTAAAAATATAATTAGTATATATATTATTTTGAAACCATCATTGATAATAAAATCAAAAAGAATATTTTCTAAAATATGTATATTGCACATATTCGCACTCGACGAGAAAATACGAAAAACGTAAATTCGCGTGTGACGTACAATACAACTATGCGACGTAAAATACAAAAATTTAAACCAGTACCAAATTTAATAAAATAAAGAAATAGTAGAAATTTAGGGGTTTTACACTTCATTAATTGAGGAACTTCTGTCTATAAATATAGCAGAAATCTGACAGGAATGAACACTTCTACTCTTCAACATAAAAATGTCTTCCGGAGAAGCATCTAAGAAGGTTGAGACTGTCTCGAAGGTTCAGAAGGGTATTGAAGAACACCCTGCCGATCCAGTTCAGCCAAAGGAGACAGAAGTAGGTGAGGGTTCGTCTGCACCCCAACCACCGTGGGACATTCTGGACTTCCTGCTCGAACCAGGAAGGACTAAAGAAGAAGAAGCCATGAGGATGGCCGCCTGCAAGTTTCTCGTGGGATCTAGCAAGGAGGTTCTCGGCTCTTTTGCTGACCGCATTTTTGAGAAGGACGGCAGTGGCCCTCGTCCCAATGTAGAAAAAGATGATAGTGACCTTTAATATGTACTATCATATAATAAAATTTGAATTTTATTTATGAACTTGATTCTGTCTGATAATTTACAAGTATTTACATTTATACATAATACTTCTTTAAGAATTTGCCATTGATAGGCATCATAGCAACTCGACCATCAAGTTCTGAAAGTTGATAAGCTCCGTTTGAGAAGACTTTGCTTTCAACATAGGGACCTTCCCATTTCGCATCGAATTTCCCTTTGCTCATATGAGTCATAGTCATAGGACGTCTGACCGTTAGAACAAGTTCTCCTTGCTGAAAGGCTCTGACCTTCACTTTACGATTAAATGTCTTTGAGATGCGGGCTTGGTATAACTCAATATGCTGTTGAGCCATTAACCGCTTTTCATCCAATGCCTCTAACTCTTGAAGTCGAAGAAGGTCATTGTTTTCTGTGGTGAGCTCATTGGCAATAGCAATCCTTAAAGAAGGAATTTGTAACTCCAAAGGAAGGACAGCTTCACAGCCATACACCAAAGAGAAAGGTGTAAAGCCTGTGGGATTGCGGACTGTAGTTCGATAGGCCCAAAGACATTCGCCAAGTTTCTCGCTCCAATTCCGTTTGTTAGTGGATACAAATTTCTTAAGGAGCTTAATAATGGTTTTGTTAAAGGCTTCAGCTAAACCATTAGCAGCAGGATTGTAGGCCGTCGAAGCAACATTGTTAATCCGATGATCATCGCAGAATCTAGTGAACTTCTGACTAATGAATTGAGGTCCATTGACATGAATGATTCTTCGAGGTACACCGAATCTATAGATGACATGGTGTTTAACGAAGTTAATGACACAGCTAGTCTTGACTTCAGCCAGAGGTATAGCTTCAGCCCACTTGGAGAAGTAATCGGTTATCGCCAATATGAACCGATGTCCTCTAGAAGAAGGAGGATTAATAGGACCTATGATGTCCATACCCCAAGCTTCAAAAGGCCAGGAAGCAGCAGTCGGGTATAAGAATTCCGAGGGTTGATGAATGAAGTCTGCATGGATTTGACAAGCACGATATTTCCTTGCATATTCAATGGCATCTGATACCATAGAGGGCCAATAGTAACCCATGCGTCGAATACGATCCTGTAGTTTAGGACCGGGTTGATGTGCTCCACAGACGCCATCGTGAGCTTCACGCAACACTTGTTTGGCTTCATCACCAGCTAAACAGCGTAGAAGAAGACCATCATAAGTTCGCCGATAGAGTGTTTTGGTGGTTTGATTGTAATAGAATCGTAGAGATCGACGTCGAACGCTTGTAGCCTCCTTAGGATCTTCAGGGAGTATGTCATGTACTACGAAATCGATAAAAGGAGTTCTCCAATCGTCATCAATAACATTGACTTCAGCAAGATTGCTAAATTCAATATTACGATTATTTTCAATACAGAACAGTTCTCGGTTAGAAATAACCACCACCTGATGTCTTTTGATAGGGATGGCTAAGACAGCTGCAAGATTGGCCAAAGCATCGGCTTCAGTATTGCAAGCTCGTCGAACATAGTCGATGAAGAAAGCTTTGAATGATGTAGCTATATTGATTGCCGCTTCATGATAAGGCACCAGGTCTTGATGATGGACTTCATAGGTTCCTCTAACCTGGTTCACAACCAGTTTAGAATCACCATAGACTTCCAGATATTCAACATTCAGTTGTTTAGCTAGCTGAAGGCCGACAAGTAAAGCATTGTACTCTGCCACATTGTTGGAGCAAGGTTCATCTAAAGAGTAGGCTCTTTGGATAGTTAATCCGTCTGGAGAAACAAGAACAACTCCAACACCTGCCACAATAGCACCATTTGGTCCCATTCTTGATGCACCATCAAAGAATAGACGCCAGGTTGGAAACTCTTCGGAGATCATGTTGACTTCTAATGTCTCGTCAGGAATTTCGTCATAGAGTTTAGATGTCTCAGGCACAGGATGAGCTGCTAAGAAATCCGCCAGCGCTTGACCTTTGACAGACTTTTGTGGAATATACACCATGTCATATTGAGCTAACAGGATTGTCCATGTAGCCAACCGAGAATTAAGTGTACTAGGTTTCTTCATGAGTACCTGGAGAGGGTTAACTCGAGATATAACATGAATAGTTTGACCAATGATATAATGCCTCATTTTTTGCACAGCAAACATGAGAGCCAGGCATTCTTTCTCGACCGGACTATAACGGTGTTCAGCACCAATCATAGTTCGGCTAAGATAGTAGATAGCTTGTTCATGGCCTTCTTTGTTCTTTTGGGCAAGTAAAGCACCCAATGAATGGTCCATAGCACGGACATACATCAAGAATGGAATACCAGAGATAGGTGGCACCAAAACTGGTGGGTTCATAAGATATTGTTTGATATCGTCGAATCTTCGTTGACACTCTTCAGTCCAAACAAAAGATACACCCTTCTTCATTAGTTGAGTGAATGGTCTGCAGCGTCCAGACAAGTTCGAAATGAATCGCCTGATGTACGCAAGTCGGCCTTGGAATCCTCGTAGCTCTTTTAGGTTGCGTGGAGGACGCATCTCTTGGATGGCTTTGATCTTCTTGGGATCCACGTGTATACCCTTAGAGGTAATGACGAAGCCGAGAAATTTGCCACTAGAGACACCCAAGAATGACTTGGTGGGATTCATCTTGAGCTGATGTTGACACATGAGATTAAATATTGTTCTCAAATCTTGGATGTGATCTTCTTTTAGACGACTTTTAACAGCAATATAGTCAACGTAGCATTCGACTGTTTTACGAAGATGTTCTCTGAAAATGGTACTCATAGCTCGTTGATAAGTTGCACCAGCGTTCTTAAGACCAAATGGCATTACTGTATAACAATAGACTCCTCGAGGAGTGCGGAAAGATGTATGCTTTTTATCTTCAGGATGCATTTTAATCTGATTATATCCGGAGAATCCATCCATAAAAAATATTCGCTCGAACCCACAAGTATTGTCAATCATGACGTCTGTGATAGGAAGAGGAAATTCATCTTTTGGACATGCTTCATTGAGATCTCAGAAGTCGATGCAGACTCGAACTTTTCCAGTTTTCTTCAGAACTGGAACGACATTGGCTACCCAATCAGGATGCTGCTCTTCTCGAATAAAGCCACAAGCGATGAGCTTCTTGACTTCATCATCAATTACGTCCATCATTTCAGGCTTAAATCGCCTTTGTTGCTGTTTGACCGGTTTAGCATTAGGAAGAATGTTCAGTTTGTGAGTAGCAATCTTGGGATCTAAACCTGGCATGTCTTCGTAACTCCAAGCAAAGACGTCTATGTATTCTTTAATGAGAAGAATCAACTCTTGCTTATCTGCTTCTGGAAGATTCTTGCTAATAAAGATTGGCCGAGGTGACTCTCTTTTCCCTACATCAATTTGAATTAGTTGATCTTCAGTAGGAGGTTCACGTTGTTCAAAATGAAGTACCCATTGGTTATCCATATGTTGAGCCCAAGGATCTGTTTCCGGACTTTCTTCAACATCTTCATCACAGCCTTCTGGTAGTTCAACGAAAACCATGTTAGAAGATACGATTATACGATGGACTTCACCGATGCTGGTATCGGAATCCCATGATCTAGAATCAGAAGAATTAAAACGTTCTTCACTATCTGATTCAGAAGCTGCTGGGGATAACAGTGGAGGAGAAGTATATCCGAGACCTTTCTTGGTCCTGCCATAATATATTTGTGATTTTCCGTTTGGAACTGTTGTACGAATGGGAGTTCGTCTACCTTTACCATAGTTAAGGCCGCTCTTGAAGTCGAAACCCATCTTTCGGACGATGTCTTTTGATTGTTGACTATAACGATAGAACTGGAGACGTCCCGTATCGTTAACTTTGCTATCATCCGTATAGTTAATCTTTGTTTCCGGTCTTTTATATAAAAATGCTGGACTTTCACCTTTCTTCAAAGAAGGGTGAATACGGTAAGAATCATCTGGATCTTCAAGCGAGACTTCTGTCTGAAGAGATTGTACGACTCCCAGTATAATTGATTAGAAGCTATCTAACATATCCAAATAACTTTTAGTATAATAAATAACATCAATATACTGGAAAGTAGGTGCTTTTTCATTGATTTGTACATCAGTATTTACAACAGGACCTTTAACCTTAGCAGGTTTGGTCAAATTGATTACAAGAGGGGGAGAAGAAGAACGTGGAGGAGGCTTGTTACGACGGAGGTCGATAACAAGTGGCTCAGAAGAGGTGAGCTCTCTTTTTTCCTTGTTGCGATTTAGATCAACAACAAGTGGCTCAGAAGGAATGAGCTGCTTTTTGTCTTTGTTACGACGTAAGTCGATAACAAGTGGCTCAGAAGAGGTGAGCTCCCTTTGATTTTCATCAGCATCAACTGATTTCTTTTGAACTGGTAAGTGAATAACTAGTGGCTTGGAAGATTGAGGATGAGAAACTCGCCCCTTAACAGGTATGATAAGAGTGTCTTGAGGTACTGCTTTTTGATCTTCTTCAGTATCCATAGCCAATACCACCTTCATAAACTCATCCTTGTACATACGAGCATCGTTGCAATAAGCTTCAATACCCTTGAAAGGATAAAGGTCCGCAACTTCCTTGTGAACTTGTCCGTTGTCATCAACGTATTTAAAACATTGATGAAGAGTTGATGGAACGACATTGTGTTCATGGAGGAATGGCCTTCCCAGGAGAGCATTGTAAGAACAACCATGATTGTCGATGATATAAAAGGTCACCTTTGTACGAAGATTGCCTATTTGAAGTTTCAGGCGGATCTTACCCAAAGGTTCACTCTTCCCTTGGTTAAATCCCAAGATAGTAGTAATTGTAGTTGAAAGACTATGCACCGGTATCTTCAACGCATCTAGCATAGTCTTTGGCATGATACTAAGTGCAGATCCTGGATCTATCAAGATACGATCAACCTTCATTGAATCTACATATCCTGTATAGTAAAGAGGACGATCATGTCTATTATCTTCCATTAGCATATCCTGAGTGAAGGTAATGTTTGGGATCAGTTCCAAGATACTATGACAGTGATGACAAGAGACTGGTTCTGATTCTGGCTTCTTGAGAAGAGTTAAGCAAGTTTCAGCCTGCATCAAAGCTTCACTTAGAGTTTCTCGTGTCTCTTTGGAAAGATGCAAGAGTTCAAAGATTGACAGCCTAACCGGTGTATTGGCTAATTGAGCCAATATATCGAAATTGTAAGGCTTCTCAAGCCCACTAGGAGATGACTTCTTTAGGGGTTTGTCAAATCGAACTTGTTGCTTGCCTTTGTCAACCGTTGTTGGCTTGGGAGAAATTGATACTACAACTGGTGAAGATGTAGAAGGGATTTCTTCAGCAGATACAGGTTGTACCGGAGTAGGTTCAGAAGAAGAAGCAGGATCCTTTTGACTTTCAGAATGATCTTTCAAATAGGCTTTCCCTGATCTGGTGCCTAACAGAATCTCTTCGTCAACAATGGGATCAAAAGATACCATGTTGCAGATCTTGGTTTTGCCTTTAGAACGAGTTTTCTTCTTGGAAGATATCTCAAATTCTGGAGCAAGATCAGGATGGATCCATATAATTTCACCGTTGTCAAGAGACAAGGGAATAAGACCTTCATTGGATGGAAGCGGGAGATTCTCAATCTCAAGGGTTGCTTTAGGAATTGGAATGACACCATGCTGTATCATCTGCGAAAGGAAATCTTCAAATTGGACTGAAACCATATTTGCAGTAACAGTCTTCTCATCTTGTTGCAGAGTGACTACACCAGCATTGACAAGCTCTTGAATCTTACCTTTGAGCACATAGCATGCTCGAGTAGGATGTCCAATAAATCGGTGATAGACACAATACTTGGGATGATCAGTCTTATTGACTTCATCAGGTTTCTTTGGATCAGGGAGTTGAATTTTATTGCTTTTGAGTAGACATCCAAAGATACTTGCAGTGTCATTTTCGTCAAAGGAATATTCTACCTTCGGACGAGGTTCCCTCGGTGGAGGTGCAGAAGGAGTAGGAGTAGATGTAGGTGGGGCCACATTGACAGCCAAAGATTCTTTATTTTTGTTCAAGTTAATGTTCAAAGTCTCTTTCACTTTGCGATTGTTCTGGCGATTGTTACCACCTAAATTTTGATGCTCATCTCGATCAGGGTTAGACATTTGTACCCCCAATTGTTTGAACTTGTCAGCACTCACTTCAGCAGCTTTGGCATTGATGATGAATGAGGGCCAATCTTGGAATTGGGTTGATCCCGTCCACATACTGATAATAGATAAAAGATTTGCCTTACAAGTATCAATAGTGACAGCAGCTGGAGTCCCTGGAGGCATTTTCAAAGCTTCACGGCGGAACCGTTCAATAAAGCTCTCAGCAGTTTCATTATGTTTTTGTTTGATTTTGTTGAGAGCTGACATAGTCATATCATTAAATCCTTCATAGAACCGTTCCAGAAAGATTTGTTTGAGACCTGAAAAGGATGTGATGCAACCATCGGGCAAACTTCTGTACCAGTCGTATGCTACGCCGGCTAAACAACCGACGAACACTCTGGTAAGAAGAGCGTCATTTGGCTGAAGTTGAACAGTCATTACCTCAAAATGATTGATGAATTGACTCGGGGAAGTACTGCCATCGAACAGAGAGATTGTAGGGATTTTGTACTTTGGGGGAAACGGGACGTCCTTCCATTCAACCGGATAGGGTTGCTTAATCCCCAACCTTTGCAAGTTGTCCTTCTCTTTAAATGCTTCAAATTGGGTTCGTAAGAGTTTGACAGCTTCATTGGCATCTTCGGATGAAGAAGAAGGAGCAGGTTGAGTTGTAGTGGTAGGAGGAGGAACAGCGTTGTAAGCACTACCCCCAGCTCCTGAATGGCTAGGCGTAGTTTGTACTTGTACTTGTATAGGAGGTATTGGGGGAGGCACTACCCCCAGTCCAGTATTGGCAGGTATCGAAGATGCTATGATCTCTGGATTAGTAATAGGTGCAGTTGGTGGTGTAGCATGCTGTGATACAATGATGGAATGCATACTAGCAACCATCTCAGCCATGGTTTTTAATTTGTCTTCGAGTGCAGTAATTCGCTGTTCCTGATTTGCGGAAGTTGAAGCATCCGGATCATCGGTGACAACATAAGCCGTCACTTCTCTTGGCACAGTGGAAGATACTGTTTGTTCAGAGCTTTCACTCTATGCATCATAATCAGAGAACGAATCATCTCCTGGCTGGGAAACAGGAAGATGACTTGAAGGATTTTGAGGAAGATTCCTTTGACAAATTGTATCTCGGCTTCGAGAACGGGTATGTTGAAATACTCCTTCAGAAGATTCTTGAAGTAATTCCAAATATCGTTGGCTTGGCTTGCGGAGTCTACCATGCTTAGAGCATCTTTTACCCCCAGTGTCTCGGGAAGTCATGTTAACAGAAGCATACAAAACTTCGTCTTCTTCTGACATAGGTTCAGATTTAGCAAAAGTTAAACAATCGAAGACAGATCGTTTTGTCGTTTGACAACAGCATTGGATAATGACTTTATGATTGCAGTGATGCTCAGATGGTTGAGATGGAGATATTGAATCATTATCCCGTTTTTGTCTTAATTGTTCTCGAAGGTCCACAACAGGACGAGGAAAGTTCCGAGGGATCTGTTCTTTGATAATATTCGGAATATGATTCCGATTCTTCAAATGTTTAGTCCCTTGAGTATACAGAGAAGTGCTTACTTTATTAGCATAAGTGTCGGGATTTTTGACCTTGGAGATTTGTTTTTGATGATGTTTGACCTTCGGCATTGGCTGTTTGCATTTTACCGAAGTGGGTCGGTTAAGATAAGTTCTGAGGTCAGTAAATTTACCCCCAGGAGTTTCTGTTTGAGACACTAACAGTTTTCCCTGTCTGGAACGACAAATTTGGAGAGTCGAGAGGTCCTGGAATTCTGCTATCGGAGTTGGCAGGATACCTCTTTGATTAGTACAAATACTTTTGTTATAAAGGAAAGAAGAATCCTTGTTTGCAAGAGTTCTCGAACTGATTGGTGCCGAGACACATTCAGATGGATCCTCTTCAGTAAAGACTGAAGAAGACTGAGAAAAGACCAAAGGGCCTTTTCCCTTGTTTTGAGATGAAGGGTTAGCTAAAGAGCGTTTCCCTCTGTTATCTTCTAAGTCATGAGACAAGGAAGTTTGAGAAAAGACCAATGGACCTTTTTCTTTGCTTTGAATAGAAAGAGGAGTAGCCAAAGGACTACCCTCAGTGGATTGCGCAGGGACAATAGGGTGTTTAGGAAGAGGAGCAAAATCTCTTCTTTTGTTATAAGAAGAAGGGAATTTAGCCAAAAGGCTATTTTTCTTGGATTGCGCAGACTTGGTTTGCGCATGGGTGGAAGGTACACTAGTCATTTGTGTATTAGAAGCTTTGGTAGGAAGTGCATCAGGAGTTCTTGTACTAGAGTGCTTGGGATGCACTTTGGTTACTGGAGTGCTATTTTGCACAGGAAAAGCCACTGCCAATTGCGCCAGAGTCATAGGAGCCTTCTGTTTTGACAAGACAGCATATGAAGTAGCCTGTGCAACAATTGCAACAGACTGCGCAGCCTTGACTGCAACAGATTGTGCAGCAGTTGTTGAGACAGACTGTGCAACAGTTGACACAGCAGTTTGTGCAGCAGTCTGACTAGCAGATTGTGCAACAGTTGGCACAGCATCCTTGGTGGCAAAACTGTCAGATTGTGCAGCAGACTTGGAGACCCAAACTGAGCGCACTTTGCTCTTGGCAGAAGTGACTGCAGTACGGGGAGTGGTCTTGGAGTTGAGCATCGCCTCGTAGGCTGTCTGGTTGACCTTAACAACCAGCGTCTTCTGCGTCTTCCCGATAGACGCTACGTCACATTGAGTTGCTACTTCCTCGTCGGAGGAGAAAGTTGTCCCCAGCAGAGTCACCATTTTGTTTGCAAAAATAAAAGTATAAAACTTTATTGATACAAACTGTAATAAAGATTACAAGAATTCTGGGAAAATTACAACTATAGGAATCCAATCTTGATGACGATTGCTTTATCCCTTGGACGATGTGAACTTTGAAGACGAAGCCTTTGAAGTTGAAAACAACTCTGGAAACTGAAGGCAAAAGCCTCTGAAGTTGAAGACAAAAAGTCTCGGAAGAATGCAGCAGCACTTTGGCAAGAACTCCTGAACTCTCTGATTTCTGATCTCTGATCTTGATCACCCTTGAAATGAAGACTTGAAACTCTATTTATAGAGTTCTGAAAATAACTAACTTTCAGTTATTTTGGACTGCACAAGCTGATTTGTGCAGCAACTGGTTTGCGCAGATATGGACTGCGCAGGCAGTTACTGGATCGTGGGCCAACTATCTGAGACACATGGCATTATTTGATTGAAATGTGCATGATCGTGCATAGACAGTTGCCACGTAATGAGCAATTGATGGCATGAATGCCACATGTAATTTATCAGTTATGTTGGTAGAATGCGCAAAGTGAACTGCGCATACACTGGTTTGCGCAGACTCAGACTGCGCAGGCTTCGTTTGCGCAACCACGGATTGTGCTGCCAACTGTCAGCCGTCCTCGAGCACTGTGCGGTGCCAAAAACGAACAGTCTCCTCGTTATTCGTGTTGTCAGCTGTCAGGAAGATCTGATTTGATTCAGTCAATGATGACTTCTGCCACGTCAGCCTGCGCAATTGGGAACATGCGCAAACCAATATGCGTAATCGGATTGCTGCGCAATCTGTTGCCTGCGCAATTCATCAAAATGATGTATATCTTGATTCTTTGACATTGTTGATTGATGCAACTTGATTTTTTAGGACCTACAACAAGGTCCCTGTACTTTGTATGTATACAGCTGGCATGTCTACGTACTTAGTCCTACGTATTTTGGGACTGGGGCATTACAGTACGTCATTCTAAAATTTCAAAAATATATATCACATTTAATAAAAAATGAAACCATAGTAGACAACATATTATAACACATGTTCGGGGCATGTTATACGTCCACAAAATACTACAAGCGAAGTCTTGATAATGTTCTACATGCTGACAAATGTTGAGAAAGTTACGGATTATTACAAACCTAGCTAGGGAAAGTTCAATGCACACAAAAATACGAAGGGACTTCCACATATTAAAAACAAATGTCAGTTGTTCGGGGATTGGGAAAACATATTCTCCGAAAACTTATGCAACCAATGGGCCCAATATGTCTGGCATACTATTAAACTTGGTTGCCTCATCAACGTGGTTGTATAGGTAGTCGTAGGCTTTTATAACCACGTTGGGATCAAACCCTTGCAAGGAAAATATATTGGATCCTAGATCTTTGACAAATCGAGCCTTGAACCTTGTCATTACGCTTACATGATCGACAAGCCTATTCAAGGCATCCTTACCTTATGACGTATTCCTACGACGATTACCCCCTCCCCCCCTCGCGATGAGTTTGTGGTATCGGATGGTGCATCTTTCGGTGTAGCAACAATGCTTGTTGAATTCTTGGAATAATGTGGCATGGGCTATTGGGACTATCGACATCTACGTAGTCAACTCTACCCTAATGTATGAACATATCCCTTGCCATGTCCCCCCTTACATAGTCGTCACCACACACTTTCATAAGCATTTCATAATTGTTGATTGGGACATTTATCTATGGCGCCATTTTTTTCATGTTATGTAAATACATACTAATACTATTATTAGTACCTATATATTATACCAAGTATATAAGCATATGAAAAATGCAAGTATCAATTGTCTAATTATGTCTTTGTTACATTTATGAGATCCTCATGGCTCTCAGGCTCCAAAGTTACCATCTTTAAGTCCTCATCCCACCCTACTCTCGAGTGGTCTTTAGCTTTCAAAATTTCCAACCACTTGGTCATCCATCCTCTTAAGTGGTTTTGGACATTTTTCACGCTATATGTTTCATCGAATTTGTCATTCACAATGTTGACGGATTGTTGGAAGACACTACATTTGAAGCTCTTATCACACTTCTTCCATTGATCAGCTTCATAATATAGTACCCTTAGCATTTTGTCGAAATCATCGGGCCATCGTTTATTTGGTGTGCAGCCTTCGTTCTAACATTCTTACCTTCTTCATTTCTATCATTCTTCTTTCCTTCTTGGCTAACATTCTTACCCTTGTCTTGTTTGTAACTCTTCGCACCTATGGAGGAGGGGTCAGCACATTGGAAAATATAATGGTATGTATTTTCGTATGAAAAAGAGTAACAATTTTCTTTAAATAGAAAAGTTTGTATTTGTAAAAATATTACAACGTTTACACAAAGACTTTACAATAATCTTTACAAAATAAATATTATGGGAAGTGTGTGATGGCAGCTTAATTGACATATAACCAATTTACTACGTTGACGATTTAACTTCAAGTGCGAGGATAGTGTTGCTTTATCCTTTGTAGATATGAGCTTCAGAAATTCCACTTAAGAGTAACTTAAGTCTTCTTTAATGGGATGTCTACTAGAGATGGCGAGAACATAGTAGATCCAAGGGAGACAACTTAGAATTCTCATAGAGAAGGCCAAGTATGCAAGATGGAATGTACAAAGTGTTGAGGACTTAGTTGGGTAGAGTATAGGAATATGGGTTCTAATTCTGCTCTCTTGGTTTACATAAAAATCAAGGTTATTTATAGTCAAAACTCCAAAATGGCCAAATGAATCATTTCCATGTTGTAATAGACTAGATTGTATAATTACATACTGGCAAAACCATTTCAGCATTGATGGCCTTTATGCTGGAAGGCAGTTCCAGCATTACTAAGTCTCCTCCAACGTAACGTCTTCCAGCATGGCAAACATTCACGCATAAAAGTATGGCTTATGTGCCATTTGTTTAACTATCATGATGGCTGTTTTAAAACATAATGATGGCAACCATCTTCAATCGAGGCTGACTCCTCAACATTCTATATTGCATGATGCATTATATCAGAAGTAGTAACATTCAACGCTGATAAGGTTGCCACTTGAACGAATCCATGCTGAAATGCAACTTCTAGCATTGAGGCCTTTATGTTGGAAGACAGCTTCAATATGGATAGCCTTCAAGATGGAAGGCAGCTTCGACATGGACACCTTTCACGCTAGATTGCAGCTTCTGTGAGGATACCCTTTATGTTGGAAGGAAGTTTCAGCATAGATATTCTTTACGTTGGAAGGAAGCTTCAGCGTGGACACCCTTCACGGTGTAAGACAGCTTTACTGTAGATACCATTAATGTTGGAAGGTAGCTTCAGCAAGGATACCCTTTACGCTAGAAGGCAGCTTCAGTATGGACACCCTTCACGCTGGAAGGAAGCTTCAACGTTGATACCCTTCACCTTGAAAGGCAGCTTCAGCATGGACACCATTTACCTTAAAATGTAGCTTCAACGTGAACAACCTCCATGCTGGAAGATAACTTCAGAATGGACACCCATCACACTGGAATACAACTTCAACTTGGACACCCTTCACCCTGGAAGACAACTTCAGCATGAACACCCTTCACGACGGATGGTAGCTCCAACGGGGAAGCCCTTCATACTGGAAGATAGATCCAGCAGGGATCCCTTCACTCTGGAAGGTAGTTCTGACGGGGAAGCTCTTTACATTGGAAGGTAGATCCAACGTCGATCTTCTTATCTAATTCGATGGAAGATTATTTTTTACTTCTCTTTAGAGAGAAAATTTTCTAACAAGGGAGGCTTCGCTCCACCTTTTTGGCATTTCACATCACCTGTCGGACGATATCGAGGTTTGAAGATTACAGGACTATAACTTGGTCATTTTTTAGCGCCGACTAGATCCCCTTCAAACATTTCAAAAATGCATAATAGACTTTATCGGATTCAAAATACTTTAAGCACAAAAAACACTTATAGCATCAGTATCTGGTCTGACTGTCGATGAAGTTTTTTCGTTGCAGAGGTGCACAAGTGATGCTCTATCAGAGGTGATATGAATGTGAGAGGCTCCAATTGGAAATTTTGATATATAAGCTTTTTCTTTAAGAGGTAACAAGCCAGACATGATGAACTCCAAAGGTTGAAGATGTGTTGTTCAGAGGTGTAGACTGGATAAGACAACAAGCAGTTGTGTTTGGAAGATCCGTCTGTTCAGGGGTGTAGGCTGGACATGACAAAGAGGATCAAAGGTATAATTGGGAAAATATTCAACTAACAGAGGAATTGTGAATGTATGTATCACTTGGAATCCTAGTGTGGTAACCTTGTCGATAGAGTTCAATATTGACTTAGATAGATAGTTGGGCTACCTTATTAACGTAATAAGATACTATAATTTCTTGTATGAGTTTGGACAAATTTTAATCCTATAATACGAATGTGATGCATGATAAGACATGTACTCCCGTATTCGAGCTATAGATGATGTTAGCCTAATGATTGTATCATGTTTTTGAATATGGCTAATCGATTAAGTTTAACATTATGATGTCACCAGTAGTTATGCAATCATTATTATGTTGATACTTAAACTTAGCATTGTCCTAAATGTTCATTAAATATATCATGCTGCTTTGTTCGCCTAACATGTATTTACAGATAAGCTGTAAGCAAGATCGAACTTGGACATATGCAATAAAAAAATTCATGATGAGCCAAAGGACGGCGTTATAGCAGAAGATTTCTCTGAACCGCCCAACGACTCGTCGGGGCCTTGCACTCGAGGGTTCTGCTGCATGGTCAAGGGACATGGGTCAAAAAAGCAGTGCCCCCCGTGGGAAGATGTATGTCATGCGCGTAGAGTAGCTAGTCTAGATCATGAATGTAAAATTTGTTGGAAGGAATAAGATAGTGTTGTGCTCCAAATATCAAAGTCATGGTAGAGGATATCGGATAATACGAATAAAAGGTGGACGTCATGAACCATGACTTTTTTCCCTAATTGGAACCAATTCATCCCAATCGCTCGCTAATCTAAGAAAACCCTAAAATTTTAGAGGAGCAACTTAATTAAACTTGTTATACAACTAATCCTTCTCTATCTAACATAGGTATTGTCACTACCATATTTTTAGATAGGAATATTTTTGTCATTTTATATTACTTGTATATTGTGTTTTTTTATTAATTAAATGTGATGGTTGCATTTATTAGTAGACTAGTCTATTTGTTGGACCCTAGGTTAGTGAACCTATTTGGACTAGACATGACACTTGGACCTATGTTTTAGGTTGGACATAACTAGACCATTTAAGTCATGTTAGGTCAAGATTAGAGTTAGAACTAAACAAACACTTAGGCTAGAAACAACCCTACATTAACTTAAGTGTTCATGACAACTCAAAGGGACATTTTAGACATTTCAAATAGGCTTCTAGGGCTCCTTTATGACCAGCCATAACAAGAGGGTTTTCTCATTCTTTATTATTTTATTTGAGCTCCCAAAACCCTAGTTTAAAGCTCTCTACTAGCTCACACCATTTTCCACTCATTCCTACCAAAATCCTTCCAAACACCCTCAAATCTTCATCCATTCTTCATCCTAGAAGACCTGGAGCTTGGAGACCAAGGAACACAAGAAGAGGATGTTGGCCCATTCCATGGTCACACCCGATTTTAATAATCGACATGAACTTAAGTCAATACACAAAATATACGAACTGCTGTTAATCATTTCAGGACGTGTGAAATCAATATCAACAAGCGTACTACTGCATCATCAAGCACGTAATTCATCAGTCTGAAGCTTACTCTCATTAGAATCTAGTCTGAGTCATTTTAAAATTTATTATGTATTTTATCATTATTGAGTCTAGGATATAAATTGTATGATCGACTAGGTAAATACTGGCTTAGGTTAATCTTAGTCCACTTTTCTATAAAGCCTACCTATTCATATTCCATCCACCAAAAAGTTTAATTTCATTTTTGCAACAGAATTTGACAAATGTTCAATATTTTCCTAGACAGAACTTAAACCGAGTTCGGTCCGAACTCTGCCCGAGTTCGGTCTGTTTAAATTCAAATATTTATTGCCTCCAAATTTGTATGTAACGTTCATATGCGAAATCTTTGCATCAGAACTCTGCCAGAACTCTGCCCGAGTTCGGTTTCAGAAAACACCTATAAATAGAAGAGAGTTTTTCATTTCAAATCACTCATTCATTCTTCATCTTCTCTTCTCTATTCAATAAGTGTTTTCATCCGATCACAAGTTTTCATATCACACCTACACTCCTCTTAGCTAAAAGCCAGTAATATCTATTTCGATTTAGTCTTTTGTTTTTCAAAAGTTATAAAGAGGTTGTTCAAAGTACAAAAATTATATTTGTTGTGGAGTCGGTAGTGCGCTCGTCACCAAGCACGGTGTTGTGAAGTTGGTCGTGCACTTATCACCAAGCATGGTGTTGTAAGAGACTGCAAGCTCTCAATTAGCTTGTGCCTTAGTGGATTAACATCGAACAAGAGTACTCGAGACTAGATTAGTCGTCTCAGAGGGATACCAGTGTACATCGCTGTGTTACTGAGTTTGATCTCTCTATCTCTTGCTTCATTTATTTACTGACTCTTATTTACTGCCATAGTTATCTGTTTATATTTTTTTTAATTGGTGATTATTTTTTGCTGCACTCGCACTCACTCTATTCACCCCCCTCTAGAGGTGCTCAAAGGTCCTACAATTGGTATCAGAGTAGGTTATATTCTAATATAACAAACCTCAGAGAGTATATATGGTAGCCGTAAAATTAATATTCAACGGTGAAGGGCAATCCACAAATAGACCTCCACTATTTGATGGTACAAATTATACCTACTGGAAAACACGAATGACTTTCTTCTTAAAGTCCCTTGACTTTGATCTTTGGTCTATAGTAGTTGATGGTTATAAGAAACCGGTACCTACAGTAGTTGATGGCCAGCTTGTAGACAAGCCTCATGACAAATTTACAGAGACTAAAAAAGCAAAGGCTAGTCTAGATGCTCGTGCCATCAACGTACTGTTCTGTACAATTGACAAAACGAAATTCAATATAGTTTCAACCTATAAAACGTCTCACGAGATTTGGAAACTTCTTGAGGTAACTTATGAAGGTACTTCCCAAGTGAAGGAATCCAAAATTAGTACTAACACAGGAGTATGAATCTTTTAAGATAAAATTCGGTGAGTCAATTACACAGATGTTCACACGTTTCCTTGATATTACTAATCCTCTGCAATCTCTTGGTAAGGTTTACAATAATCATGAGAACATCAGAAAAGTGCTATGGGCTCTAACCAAGAACTGGAACCCGAAGGCAACAGCAATCATTGAAGGAAATGATCTCACCACCATGTCTCTGGAAACACTGATGGGCAAGCTCACGACCCATGAGCTTGATCTACAAGAGTTTGAAGAAGCAACCCCAAAAGAAAAGTCTATTGCCTTCAAAGCTCAAGCCAGAAATTCTACATGCAATGATTCTGATGAAGAATCATCAAGTGGTGATGAACAAGCCCTACTAGTGAAGAACTTCAGGAAATTCCTAAATTTTGAGAAATCAAACAGAAGGAAAAGAGATATCCAAGAAAGCAATGAAGATGAAAAAATATGCTTTGGATGCAAGAAATTAGGGCACATGAAGAAGGACTATCCAACTTCGAAGAAAAGCAGTCCATACGACAGATCAAGATCAAGCAGAAAAGCAACAACCAGTCGAAAGTATGCTAACATAAGTATCTGGCATGAAAGTGGTGCCAGTGACACAGAGAAAGAAGACAGACCCTGTAGAAATGCTAATGTCTGTCTTATGGCTTTTGATAAAGTATCCTCAAACCCTTTTATGATGACTTTAGTTTCGATGAATTAGAAAATGCCTTTAGTAAATTACTTGAAGAACATAGAACTGTGCTTAACAAGTATAAGCAATCTCGAAAAGAGATTAAGGCATACACAACTGAGATAGCTAGACTGTCCTGTCTTATTGAAGATATTAAAGAGACGTCTACTACCGGTAACACGGAAGAGATAACCAAACGCAAGGTAGACTATCATGAGGCTATCCTCAAGGTTGATAAGAAAGAAAGAGACTATGTCAAAATATAAGAGTTATATGACATAGAGAAGAAGAAGCACTTAGTCACAGAACAAAGACTCTCAGACATGACTGCTAAATATGAAGAGTCTATTGCGGTTTCTAAAAAGTTAGAAATCAAGTTAGGCAAACAGGCAATACCTGTGACACAGCCTAAGTTTAGTCCTAATGCTAAGCATACACCTAAGAGGACTAAAAATCAAAAAGCACGAAAGAAACACGACTATCGCCATGCTTTCACTTATGGACTTTAAAGAAACCAAATAAGCATGTCAACACAGTTTCAACTACCACTATTTCTAAGAAAGTTCTAAACAGGAAGTCCTAAACCGGATTAGGTATCTGTGTACAATGAAGGTATCTGTGTACAATGAAGGAAGTCCTAAACAGGATATTTTAAGTACAGGGAGAAGAGGTTTCTGGAAAAGTGTGACGATGGAGATCGAGCACTATAGCGGCTCCTTTACTCCGTTGACGATCTGACGATGAATCAACCTTGTTATGGCTCTCTGGCGCCTTTGATGGGACTCTGGGGTCACCGATCAAGAGGCTGTCTGGATGAGAAGATCCCTTGAAGATGGTTGGTTAGTTTTTTGGTTGATAGGTGGATGAGGGTGGTCGACTCTTCGTGGAAGGAGATCGCTGCTCCTTTCAAGATTGTCAATTGTCAATGTTTCCTCTGTCAATTTTTTCTCTTTTTGGTGGAAGAAGAACTCCTTCTATTTATAGAGAACCGAGCACATATGCGATGTGCATTAGGGTTCCTGAGATATGAAAGAATCTACCGTCATTGCACGGTGCGGGCTTCTGCGACGCTGACACGTGGCGGACATCAAGATTTCCCTCAAACGAGATCTCTGGTGGTTATAAATATAACCGAAGAAGGTGACACATGGCATGTGCCGATTTGCTTGCTCGGATACAGTCGAATAAATCTTGGGATTTTATCTTAGATTTGGAGTCTAATTGATCCTCGTCTAAGATTTAAATCAATCTGATATGATATCAATCATGATTTAATCCCAATCTTCTCTGTAAGAGGCGGTTTAAACAAACCGATTGGGGTGGACCCATGCTTCCTATGCCTCTGGTGAGGACTAAGTGCTGCTGAACTTCTGTGGCGATGAGTAGACCGTGCTTCTGGAGACGACGGAACCTCTGTGCTTTCAGACGACGAGTGGACTTGGCTACGAATGACAACGAGACTTTTGTGCATATAGAGCAACTTATGAAGCTATGTTTCGGGCTACCATAGTCGTTGTGCTATAGGCGACAAGTAGGCTTGGACTTCAGGTTGGCAAGGTTACTGTGCTTTTAGAGCGGCAGGTTGACTTGCATTGGTTGCGATGGGACTTCCCAAGTCTCTTATAGAGAAGTGACTTAAGCTTCTGATCCAGAACAGATGACTGTACCATAGGAATAGAGATGGTATGAGCATATCACCATCCTGCGTGTCATGCGAACGCATGTAAGTAGCTGCGCCTTTGAACAGTGAAGGCGTTGGCTGCGAAGGGAAGGGTATGACACCCGTGTGCGTCTGAAGATTGGCGTAGGCAGATAGCTGTGCCTCTGTAGTGAAGACACCGATTTCTGGAATAAAAAAAGGGAAGGAGGGCCCTACCACCATATTGTTTCTGTGGTTGGCACAAGCAAGTGCCTGCACCTCTTACTTGAAGGTTCTGACTTCTTCAAGGTGCTAAGTTACTGATATACTTCTGAGAGGCTGCGCCTACTAGAATATCAGAACATGCTTCGGTGGATGTTAATCCTCCAGCATGTGTATCGAGAAGAATGAAGGTTGCACTTCGATGAAGATTGCATCCCTTGTAGATCCCTCTAGACTTTTGTCGAATCTAAACTAGATCCTTTGTAGAAGAACAAAATTAGTCCCTTATGTATGGTCTTGATATCTCTGTACTAGACTTTGGTAGACATGACAATGAAGGAACTTCTCTCCATATCTTCTGTTTTGTCTTTTTTAGCACCGAGCCTGAGTCTTTTGTATCTTCTGCACTGTGGCGAAGGGATGTCTTCAGCTGAGATTTTTTATGCTTCTATAAGATCTCCTTTAAAGTGTCCCGAACTTGAGTCAAGCTCGGAATACTTTGAACTGAAGCATGAACATGCGTCAGGACTGTATGAGCTGGGTGATGGCTGGTGTCATGCCTAGCTTTTAGCATTAATTGTCCTGAGTCATCATTACAGAGTATGGGCTCCTGATGGCTTCTTGATATTGGAGACTCTTGTATATTTGCAGGAATCGCGAATCTCTTTAGCAGAGGATGTTAGAGTCACGTTCCTTTGGTCACTTGCAGTACTGCCATCTGTCATAGAGTGCAGCTTTAGCTTAACTTGTAAGCTTCCTTCTGACCGATGTCTGGCTCGTGCTTGGACCACGTGAATAGCCTATATAAAGGACTGTCCGCCTACAAGAGAAGACTTAGCTGCTTCAACAATGGCCTTGCTTGCCCGATGTTCGGCTCCTGACGACCCTGGAGTTTTCTTGAGGCGGCCGTTGGTGGCAAATCTTTTTATCCAAAGAAGTTGTAGTAGAACTACCACTAGATCTCGAGACTTCCCACATTCTGGATGTCGTGGGCATCAATGGCATCTCGGACGTTTGCTTTCTAGGTTAGGATTGCTTGCAATTCTGACCGAGGAATAACAAGGCCTACTGCTGTGGTTGCTCTCGCCGGCCGGCTGGGGAGATAAGGGAGTCCTGTGCTGGTCTTCATCCCCGGCTCGGGTCAGTAGCAGCTTCGGATGGTGGCTTCCTTTTGACCAGGAAGTGATTGGCTCTGTCACCGCCTCGTCCGTGCTATCGAAAGCTTGTACCACAATTTCAGCTTTTTTGCTTCTGTGTATGTAACTACGAAGAGTCTGTAACAGGTCTTTGTAGCCATATATTTTTATATGTAGAAGCTTTCTTGTTTCCTTTGCTTTTGTCTCCAGAATAAAGAGGGAATCTTCATAATGGATTTGCTGACCAGAGGTAATATGGACATGGTAGGCTTGATCTTTGCCAGTGTATAGAACAACAATCCAGAGGTAATATGGACGTGAACTATTTTTTAGACTGCAGGAATAATCATAGAAATGATACGAGAAGAACAACTACTCAGAGGTAATATGGACGTGAAGGGTTCTATGGATGACAATTGTAGGGAATCGTCAGGGAAAGGGGTGTTGCTCAGAGGTTATATGGACATGGCAAACACGAAAGTTTTTGTAGAGACACTTTCCTTACTCAGAGGTAATATGGACATGGTAAGGATAGATTCTTCTGGGGTATAGAACGACTCAGAGGTAATATGGATGTGAACGGTTCTATGGATTATAATTGTGGAGAATCGTCAGGAAAAGGGGGCGTTGCTCAGAGGTTATATAGACATGGCAAGCATCCTTCTTCATAAAATAATAGTTCAGAGGTAATATGGACGTGACTATTTTTTCTTAGGGAGTTATGTCAACTTTGGGGTTATCATAACGGGGTGACTACTCAGAGGTAATATGGACATGGTAAATACGATGTAGAATAACACTTCAGAGGTAATATGGATATAAAATATTTTCTAAGGATTATGACAGCTTACATCTATTATGGAAGAGGTGACTACTCAGAGGTAGAGAGTATATGGTAGACACATCTTAGGATAACATTTCAGAAGCGAGGCCATGAAATGTTTCTCGAGAGATTTACGATGATTACTAGTTCATCGTGTTGGAAGCCTGGTCCGGATGGACCCTCATGACTCCGTGTTGAGACGTAGAGAACGGGATGAACCCTTGAGTGTTGTCACGTACTGGCGGAAGGTTGACTACTTCCACCGTCGCCTTTGGAGTAGGGATGATGCCATCTTGTGCCTCTGCGGCAGAAAAACTCCCAAAATGGAGAGTAACCATGTTGGCTGTGACGGTCTTCTCCTCGTTATCCAACGATATGACGTTGGCGTTAATGAGGTACTAAATTTGCTCCTTCAACACATAGCAGTCCTGTGTTGAGTGATGGAGGTACTGGTAGTAATGGCTGTACTTGGGATGGTCCACCTTTTCTACTTCATCAGGATGCCTTGGTGGCGGGACAAACAGTTTTCCACTCTTCGTAAGCATCTCGAAGAGCTCCAGCGTATCTTCGTCATTGAAGGAGTAAGTCTCCCCCGGCCTCTGCGCTTCCGCAGACTTAGGGTTTGCAGCTGCTGAACCTTTGAAGATGTTGACGGTCATGGCTTGCTTGTCTTTTCCGTTTTTAGGGTTGTTGTTGTACGAGTGTCTCCCATTGTCTTCGAGTGCAGGAAAGTGTAGCCCCAGGAGCTACGTATCTTGGGCTTTCCTTTGTGCGGCATCCGCCTCTGCAATAAAAGGCGCCCACTCCGTGTGTAATGCCCCGCTCCTCGCGGTCTACTATGTAATACCCACGGCTTGCTAACTCAGTCTCGAACTGAGTATTTGGGGAAACCTTTGCCGGTATTGATTGATTACGGATGAAATGCAATGAACCTTTTCAACTGATGGATCAGCTTCTATTGAAATGAGTCCAATATTTTTTGTTGGATGTTTTTTTTGATGCTTAGTTTTGATGAATGTATTTTCGTGTTGATTTTCAATGATTGGTTTTTATTGTCCACTTTCATCGCATATCGTATTCATTCCGAATCTTGAGAAAAAGAGACCGAAGTATGCTAATCAAATGTTCGTGCCTATGCAGGAGGATGCATAGACATACACAGAACGTGAACGGTGCGTGAAGTTCCTCATTCTCTCAACTAAGATTCATCTTGGTGAGTTGCTCTAGCCGGGCTTTCATTTATTTGTACGCCCTAATAAAAATGATCTCTAGTCCACTCTGTTGCCTTGTTCCTATGATCAACGATACCACAATAACAAAAGATAAATAAATCGAATTGAATGCTTGTTCAAGTGCTGCTAAACATCTGTTTCAAATGAATAATCATATGCTCTGTTGCTAGTATGTAGTAGAAGTGTAGACATGTGCAGACGGACTTGTACAAGTTGAGAGAAATAAGAAGTAAGGCATGAAATGAACATGTCATATATCTGTTAAGACGTGAAATGAATGCGTCCTGGCCCGTAAACAAAATCTGATACATCTGATAGAACTGCTAGAGCATGCATTGGTCTCGGACAACTTGTATACAAGGTAAAATCTGTCTCTCGGGTAGTATCTGGGGGCTCCTGGAACCACTCGTCCAAGGAGAGATTAAGAGCACCCTGAGGTAAAAGAGATCTCATGTTAAAAGGGTAGACGACATCTGAGTCCTTAGCGACGAGCTGAACCAAAGAGTCATAGCGGCTAATCATGAGAAATGACCCCGTGGACCATCATGTTGTTAGGCCACATGCATGACCCTAATTATGAACTTCAATATCTGCAAGAATGAAACATGAGTTATTCGTTATGCAAATTGTGCTAACATGTCTTATGCAGGGATGACTATCGACGATGGGTAAGTTGTTTATGAAATATTCTTCTGTCATGTTTCTTATGAATTGTTAAAAAGAACCTAGACAAGTAGAAAGAGCATTAGTAAATATGTAGCTTCACATGTTGAATTAGTGCAGATATTTGTGAGTTTCGGCGAAGAACCGCTCGCCAGTACATGATGTGTGCTGACCCACGTTGTGGGCATCCTTTTCAGAAAGCAAAGGAGACAGAGGGATTTCAAGTGAGGCACTGAAGCTCATCTAGCCTAGTAGAGCTCGTGGATTACCTCAAACTACTTTTATTTCCAGTCAAGTTGCAGTTTTTTTTCCTTGGAAGGTGTCTTTACATTTCAAGCATGTAATAAAGGGATATGATGTATGGGCATTGCGACTATTTTCAAAACAGAGTTTTAAAGAGAATCATGTAGCCAAGATAAGGCAATCTGAGTTTGCAAAGCTTTGTACTTGTATTCCTATCAAGTTTATCAATAAAAGAAGTATTTTTATTTCAAAGCTTTTGTGTCCAAATGTTGGTTTATATATGTTGTGTGCGTGTGTTTTGCTTTGTCTAGTTGTTTTGTGCAGGTACTGGCCTTTTGCAAGCGCAACTTAGGCTTGCACGGCATCATGCCTTAGCGAGGACGACCGATCCCGCTAGGATCAAAGCGAAGATGAACGACCCTAGCGGGATCGGGGCGTGACATAGTGGTATCAGAGCACGATTCTATGTCCTTGGCCTCTTGCAAATATTATTTTCGAAAAAGTATATAAAGTATTTTGATGGCTTTCAAAAGGTTCTGATTTTGAGTTATGAAAAACCAATGCCCCATACAATAAGTCCGTAATATTTTATGAGACTGACAAAAGTTACACTCTTTTGTAGAGAAATGGCTCCTCCTCGTCCATCTGGCTCGACCTATCCGATAGAGCGGATTATGACCATGATGGAACTACAGAGGCAGCATAATGAGGAACGTGGCCAGATACAACAGGATCGACTGGAGGCTCAACAGAAACAGTTGGATGCCTTGACCCAACTCGTAACTTCGCTAGCAGGAAATCGAGATACCACCGCAGCAACCAAACCGACATGCACTCCCCAAATTGAGCCAGTAGATGGTGACGAACCCCAGCCGGTGCGTAGGCACTCTTCTTTTAAGCCAAAAGACTTCTTGGATGTGAAACCTCCAGAATTTGAGGACAGGAAATCACCAGATAAGGTGGTGGACTGGATCGATAAAATGGCGAGTTTGTTCATATTCGTAGGAGTTCCGAGTAGCAAGAAGGTATTATGTGCCGCTCTGCTACCACGGCTGCGGGCAAAAGACTGGTGGAAAGCGAAAAAGCCGACATTGCTCGCAATGGCTAGGGATGGGAAGATTTTATGGAACTCATTCAAGAAGGCATTTCTGGATCAGTATCTGCCTCCAACCATGAGTAAAAAGATGGAGAATGATTTCGTATCTCTGAAACAAGGAGATATGTCCGTGGAGGACTATGAATCTGAATTTGCTAAGCTGGCAAATTTTGTTGCTGCTATGTTACCAACGGAGCAGGCCCGTATAGATCGGTTCGTTGAAGGTCTGAATAATGACATTCAGTTGAACGTGCTGAACTGAGAATGTGAGTCATACTCCCAGGCCTTTGAGGCGGCACTGCAGGTGGAACAATTCAGCCCGAGGAAAGCGTCAGCAAAGATTCAGTACGGTCGCAATCAGTCTGCTAAGAGATACCATGATGGTGAGAAAAAGACCGATGGGGAACACGAAATAAAATAATTTGTACCCACTGTGGTCTACGAGGACACACGAATGAAGGCTGTCGCTATGCGAAAGGTTTGGAATGCAGTCACTGTAGAAATCATGGACACACCAAGGAAGTTTGTCGTGTCGCCAGTAAAGCTTGTTTCTGTTGTGGCCAACAGGGCCACGCCATCAGAAATTGTTTGAAGAGAAACCGAAACGATACTGAAGAGCGTGGGCCGCTGAGAGACCCACCGCCGATTCAGGACAATCCTCACAATCAGCAGTTACGGAATGCTGTCGCTACTGCTTGCGTCTTTAATCTCTCCACCTTACTTGATACATATGGCAATTCTAGTGGAGGTAAGATTATTTCTTATGTTTTAAGGACAACTTTTTCTCAGTGGGTTATTATGTAGTGCCCCGCTCCTCGCGGTCCACTATGTAATACCCACGGCTTGCTAACTCAGTCTCAAACTGAGTATTTGGGGAAACCTTTGCCAGTATCGATTGATCACAGATGAAATGCAATAAACCTTTTCAACTGATGGATCGGCTTCTATTGAAATGAGTCCAATAGTTTTCGTTGGATATTTTCTTTCGTTGCTTGGTTTTGATGAATGCGTTTTCGTGTTGGTTTTCGATGATTGGTTTTCATTGTTCGCTTTCATCGCATATCGTATTTATTCCGAATCTTGAGAGAAAGAGACCGAAGTATGCTAATCAAATGTTAGTGCCTATGCAGGAGGACGCATAGACATACACAGAACGTGAACGACGTGAAGTCCCTCATTCTCTCAACTAAGATTCATCTTGGTGAGTTGCTTTGACTGGGCTTGCATTTATTTGTACGCCCTAATAAAAATGAACTTTAGTCCACTCTGTTGCCTCGTTCCTATGATCAACGATACCACGAGAACAAAAGATAAGAAAAAATAAATGAATCGAATTGAATGCTTGTTCAAGTGCTACTAAATATCTGTTTCAAATGAATGATCATATGCTCTGTTGCTTGTATGCTATAAAAGTGTAGACATGTGCAGACGGACTTGTATATGTTGAGAGGAATAAGAAGTAAGGCATAAAATGAATATGTCATATATCTGTTAAGACGTGAAATGAATGCGTCCTGGCCCGTAAACAAAATCTGATACATCTGATAGAACTGCTAGAGCATGCATTGGTCTCGGACAACTTGTATACAAGGTAAAATCAATCTCTCGGGTAGCATCTGGGGGCGCCTGGAACCACTCGTCCAAGTAGAGATTAAGAGCACCCTGAGGTAAAAGAGATCTCATGTTAAAAGGGTAGCCGACATCTGAGTCCTTAGCGACGAGCTGAACCAAAGAGTCATAGCGGCTAATCATGAGAAATGACCCCGTGGACCATCATGTTGTTAGGCCACATGCATGACCCTAATTATGAACTTCAATATCTGCAAGAATGAAACATGAGTTATTCGTTATGCAAATTGTGCTAACAGGTCTTATGCAGGGATGACTGTCGACGATGGGTAAGTTGTTTATGAAATATTCTTCTGTCATGTTTCTTATGAATTGTTAAAAAGAACCTAGACAAGTAGAAAGAGCACTAGTAAATATGTAGCTTCACATGTTAAATTAGTGCAGATATTTGTGAGTTTCGGCGAAGAACCGCTCGCCAGTACATGATGTGTGCTGACCCACGTTGTGGGCATCCTTTTCAGAAAGCAAATGAGACAGAGGGATTTCAAGTGAGGCACTGAAGCTCATCTAGCCTAGTAGAGCTCGTGGATTACCTCAAACTACTTTCATTTCCAGTCAAGTTGCAGTTTCTTTTCCTTGGAAGGTGTCTTTACATTTCAAGCATGTAATAAAGGGATATGATGTATGAGCATTGCGACTATTTTCAAAACAGAGTTTTAAAGAGAATCATATAGCCAAGATAAGGCAATCTGAGTTTGCAAAGCTTTGTACTTGTATTCCTATCAAGTTTATCAATAAAAGAAGTATTTTCATTTCAAAACTTCTGTGTCCAAATGTTGGTTTATATATGCTGTGTGCATGTATTTTGCTTTGTCTAATTATTTTGTGCAGGTACTGGCCTTGTGCAAGTACAACTTAGACTTGTACGACATCACGCCTTAGCGAGGATGAATGATCCCGTAGGAATCAAAACGAGGACGAACGACCCTAGCGGGATCGGGGCGTGACACCGTGCAGGGAGCACTGTGCCACAATTTTATAGCGGCAGCATGTTCTTGCAGCATGAGTCTATAAGCATGGGCTCGGGCATGTCGGGTGGTAATCTGAGGGCTACCCGATGGAAGCGCTCGATGTAAGTACGGACGGTCTCTTTCTCCCTCTAGACAATTTCCATGAGGGTCGACATGGTCATATCCATGCCGCCTTCGTAGAATCGATCCACGAACCGAGTCTTCTGGTCCTCAAATGACGAGATGTAGACGTCCGAAAGAATGCAGTACTACTCATAGGCTACCCCCTGCAGGGCTCCTATAAATATATTGGACAGGAGGGCGTCCTCCTTTGGCAGGTGCCCCATTACAAAGGCAAAGTACCTCAAGTATTGTCGGGGAGACCCCTTTCCTTCATAAGGTCTAAGCGTCCGCGGATTGTATTTGGGAGGATAGACGACATTGTCCCACTCGACAGGAAATGGCTGTCGGATCCCTATCTTCCGGAGCATTGCTCGCTTCCCCTTGGCATCATGACGAGCATACAACTCCTTGATGGTCTGCTGTATCTCGGTCGGCATTGCGGAGCTTGTAGTCGATGGAGTAGACGAGGATGGTCCTGCCTGATTGGCAGTGGGCAACCTGTTGGATTCATCATTGGTTGGTAGATCACGTGCAGGTGTAGAGGTAGCGGGGGCTATGCTACTCTTAAGGTCGATGATAACTAAGGACATGGTCTTCATGGTGTCCGTCAGCGTATCCAACTTCGTCTCGAGAACTTCGATACGCCTGAGAGCTTCGTTGTTGTCTTCCTCATTACCATCGGCCATGAAGAAAGATCGAGTGTGAGGGTGACTCAAAGGAGCTGTGGATCCTTCACTTTCTGGCTCAGACGTCTGAGTATCGTTGTCCTGAGGATATACCGTAAGATTGTGATCTTCTTCGGACTTAGTATGGTTGCTACCCCCGGTCTGGTGACTGGCTACACCGATGAAGACATTCGTGTCATATTGTGCCTCGTCAGATTGGAACACAGGGTTGTTGTGCATGATAGGAGACTGGCTATCCCCAGTTTTTGATAAAGCACCCAATACAGATTTGGAACGAGTGCCTTGGAACACACCTGCATCGGGTACCTTAGCTTTACTTTTCTCTGACCTCCTCTTCGATTTAGCAATCGATATAGGAGGATTATAGGAGGGATCCTTAAAAGCTCTGAAACCCTACACAGCATAGCATGTGGCGATGCGGGGCTCGTCTTCTCTATGTCTCATCGACCCCGGTTAGGCCTCTGGCATAGAGTCAGCGTGGAGTAGAGTCCCTGGAAGACGGAGCGCCTGCTCGGTGATGGCGCAGCCGTCTGCTGACAACGAAAGTTGATGGTAATCTGGGTACAAGAGTACCTTGATTTAGGTACGTCTTGTGCCACAGATTCTTTTTCTACTTGGGAGAGGGTTGGATCTTCTGTCGTAGCACTCCCATTGTACATGCAGGAAAGCAGCACGTAAGCACGGTCAGAGCGGGTCTGGCGAGGAAGCCTCTTGTTGCTCCCACGGGAACGCTGGTCGCGCGGTTCCCTCTCCGTGCGACATACCCCTGGCTTGGCTTACGCACATGAGCACCCTAATAGAAGGGAGATTCGACTGGTTAAGGCATCAGAGCGTGAGAGCCAGTCATGTATAGCTTTCCGTCGACTGTGCATGTTATTGTCAACACGGGCCTCTGGTCTGCCATTGGTGTCGCACGCTTGTTGTACGAAGTACGAGCCACCTAGGATCTCTTCCTACTACCCCGAGCGGGTGAGTAGTATTTACTGTTCGTCGAAGGTTTACCTAAAGGGAAAATAATTCTGTCGAAGACAGATCTCCTTGCCGGCAATACTTCCGTCGTACGGGGTTGGACCGGTGTACACTTTTTTTTGGCATCGTTCCTTCGTCAGATCAACCATGGAACCACCATCTTCTTCGCCATGCTTTCCTGGGACGGGAATCGGGCGAGAGGATAAGTCTGTAGCAGCCGAGATCTTCTCTATGGCCTTGGCGTTGAGGGGGTCCTGAGACACAGTTCCCGCCATCGTGCTACTGGTTGCAGCCGCCTTCGGCCTCCAGACACATTGAGTCTTTTTCGGTTGTACAAACTGCTTGGAAGCCTTCGACTTTTCATCATAGAGGAGATCTTCAAAAGCCTGCTGGTCGAAGCGTACGACCAGCATGTCTTGAGAAGCTCCCAGCAAGTTGTCATCAGATTGCATCACCGCCTTCTCGTTGGAGGAGAAGGTAGTCCCCAGTAGATTTGCCATTTTATTTGACGTAACAAAAGGTTGAACAAACTTTTTACTTTATTGAACGTATAAGGTATCTGTGTAAAAAGAAGGAAGTCCTAAACAAGATATTCTAAGTACAAGAAGAAGAGTTTTAGGTGTAGGTTCTAAAAAATCAAGTTGCACCCATCAACAAAGTCATCAAAATCAAATTATACATCCTTCAAGTGAACTGCGCAGAAGACAGATTGCGCAACCATTCGATTGTGCAGGTTGAACTGTGCACTCATTCAAGTGCGCATGCTGACGTGGCCTCGTCATCATTACCTGACACAATCAAATCTTCTGACAACTGACAGCACAAAGAACGATAAGTCTGTTCATTTATTGTGCCGCACAGCGCTCGAGGACAGCTGTACATGCAGCGCAATCAACCAGGCTTTCTGCTGTGCAGTCTATTCCAGCGCAAACTGAAGTCAGCACAATTCATGTAGCGCACTTCATCATGACAACTGACAAATGTACACGTGGCATTTATGCCATCAATTTCTCACTACGTGGCAACCGTCTGTACACGATCATGCATATTTCAATCAAATGATGCCATGTGTCCAAGACAGTTGGCCCACGATCAGACAACTGCCTGCGCAGTCTAATACTGCGCAATCCAGTGCATGCGCAATCCAACTTGCGCCATTCAGAATAACTAAAAGTTAGTTATTTCCAGAACTCTATAAATAGAGTTTCAAGTCTTCATTCCAGGAGATCGGACATAAAAAAGTTCAAAAATATCAGAGAGTTCAGGAGTTCTTGTCCAAGTGCTGCTGCATTCTTTCGAGGCTATCGCCTTCAAATTCAGAGGCTACCATCTTCAAAGTTCACATCGTCCAAGGGATAAAGCAATCGTCATCTAGATTGGATTCCTATAGTTGTACTTTCCCAGAATTCTTGTAATCTTTTTTTACAAAGTTTGTTGAAATAAAAAATCAACTTTTGTTTTTGTAAACAAAATGGCGACTCTGCTGGGGACGACTTTCTCCTCCGACGAGGAAGTGACAACTCAATGTGACGTTGCGTCTATCGGAAAGACGCAGAAGACGCTGGTTGTGAAGGTCAACCTGACGGCCTACGAAGCCATGATCAACTCCAAGACTATTCCTCGTACTGTGACAACTTCTGCCACAAGCAAAGTACGCCCAGTGTGGATCCCAAAGACTGCTGCGCAGTCTGTTGATTCTGTCAACAAGACTGCTGCGCAGTCTAATGTCTCTGCTGCTAAGACTGTTGCACAGTCTGTTGTTTCTGTTGTTACACAATCTGCCTCTACTACTCCTGCGCAATATGCTCTTGCCAGTGCACAAACTACATCATATGCTGCTCTGTCAAAGTGCAAGACTCCTGTTCCTCTGGCGCAGTTGGCTGCTACTCTGCCTGCGCAGTCTACTACTCTAGCAACCAGAGTGCAACTCAAGCACTCTGGCAACAAGGCTCCTGTTGCGCAAACCATGGTGACTAAGGCCAGAAGACATTCTGCCAGAACTCCTACTGTGCAATCTGCAAGTGCGTCATCAACTCATGCACAAACTGTGTCTGCGCAATCCAAGAGAGACAGCCCTTTGGCTAATCTCTCCTCTTCTCACAACAAGGAGAAAAGCTCTGCTCCTCCTTCCAAACACCCTGTTGCTCCTGCACAATCCACTGGGGGTAGTCTTTTGGCTATTCCTCCCCCTCTCCAGAACAAAGGAAAAGGCCCTTTGGTCTTTTCTCAAACTTCCTCGTCCCATGACTTGGAAGACAACAGAGGGAAATGCTCTTTAGCTAACCCTTCTTTCCAAAATAAAGGAAAAGGCCCTTTGGTGTTTTCTCAGTCTTCTTCGGTTTTTACCGTAGAAGATCAAACTGAAAGTGCTCCGGCACCAGTTAGTACAGGAACCCTTTCTCATAAGGATTCTTCTTCTCTCCTTGCCAAAGGGAAGTGTACTGATCAGAGAGGTATTCTGCCTACTCCGGTAGCAGAGTTCCAAGATCTCCCAACTCTTCAGATCTCCCGTTCAAGACAGGGAAAATTGTTGGTGTCTCAGACAGAAACCCCTGGGGGTGAGTTTGCTGATCTAAGAACGTATCTCAATAGGCCAACTTCGGTGAAACGCAAACAGCCAATGCCGAAGATCAACCATCATCAAAAACAAACTTCCACGATCAAAAATCCAGATACCTATGCCAATGAAATGAGCACTTCCCTGTACACTCAAGGGACAAAACATTTGAAGAATCAGAACCATGTTCCGAATATTGTCAAGAACATGTCCCTCGAACTTCTGCTCGTCCCGTTGCTGTTCCCGATCTCCGAGAACACCTCAAGCAAAAATGGGATAATATCTCAACATCCCCAGTGCAACCACTTGGACACCATTGCAATCACAAAGTGGTCATCAAGTGTTGTTGTCAGACAACAAGACGATCTGTCTTCGATCGTTTGAACTTTTCTAACTCTGAACCTATGGCGAAAGATGAAGATGAGGTTTTGTACGCCTCCGTCAACATGACTGCCAGAGACACTGGGGGTAGGAAGTGCTCCAAGCACGGAAAACCTCGCAGGCCAAGCAAACGGTATTTGGATCTACTCCAAGAATCTTCTGAAGGAGTATTCCGACATACCCGATCCCGAAGCCGAGACACAATCGGTCAAGGAATCTTCAAGATCCTTCCGGTCATCTTCCTCTTTCCCACTCAAGAGGTGATTCTTTCTCCGACTATGATGCATACAGTGAAAGCTCAGAACAGATAGTGTCCTCCACTGTACCCAGAGAAGTGACAGCTTATGTTGTCAATGAAGATTCTGATGCTTCCAGTTCGGCCAGTCAAGAACAACGAATAGCTGTATTAGAAGGCAAGCTGAAGACCATGGCAGAAATGGTCGCAAGTATGCATTCCATCATTGTGGCCCAGCATACATTGCCACCGACCGTACCTCATGCAAATCCTGAAATCATAGCATCGTCGGTGCCTGTCAATGCAGGGCTGGGGATAGCATCTCTCCCAGTACCTCCTGTACAAATCCAACCTACACCCAGTCAGTCAGGTGCTGGGGGTAGTGCTTATCATGCTGTTCCTCCCCCTAATACTGTGGTTCAGCCTGTTCCTTCTACATCAGTGGAAGATGCCAATGAAGCTGTCAAGCTCTTACGAACTCAGTTCGAAGCTTTCAAGGAGAAGGACAACTTGCAGAGGTTGGGGATCAAGCAACCCTATCCAGTTGAATGGAAGGAAGTCCCATTCCCTCCAAAGTACAAAATCCCGACAATCTCGCTGTTTGATGGAAGCACCTCTCCCAGTCAGTTCATTAACCACTTTGAGGTTATGACTGTCCAACTTCAACCAAATGACGCTCTTCTTACCAGAGTATTCGTTGGCTGTTTAGCCGGCGTAGCATACGATTAGTACAGAAGCTTGCCCGATGGTTGTATCACCTCCTTCTCTAGCTTAAAGCAAATCTTCTTGGAACAATTCTATGAGGGGATCAACGACATGACTATGTCAGCCCTCAATAAAATCAAACAAAGATACAATGAAACTGCTGAGAGTTTTATTGAAAGGTTTCGCCGGAAAGCTTTGAAAATGCCTCCTGGAACTCCGGGTGCTGTCACCATAGACACCTGCAAGGCAAATCTATTGCCTATCATTAGCATGTGGACAGGTTCTACTCAGTTCTAAGACTGGCCATCTTTTATTGTCAATGCTAAAGCAGCTGAAGTTAGCGCTGACAAACTCAAGCAACTAGGGGTACAAATGTCTAACCCCGACTGGGATGAACACCAGACATCAGGTGGTGGCAATCACCAGAATAACCGCAAGGAAAAAGAAACTTTGAACATTAACTTGAACAAGAACAAAGAATCTCTGGCGGTCAATATAGCTCCTCCTACGTCAACTTCTACCCCTTCAGCACCTCCACCAAGAGAACCTCGTCCGAAAGTAGAGTACTCTTTTGACGAGAATGACACAGTGAGCATCTTTGATTGTTTAATCAAAAGCAATAAGCTCCAGCTTCCAGATCCTAAGAAGCCCGATGAAGTCGGTAAGACTGACCATCCCAAGTACTGTGTCTATCACAGGTTCATCGGACATCCTACTCGAGCATGTTATGTGTTCAAAGGCAAAATTCAGGAGCTGGTCAACGTCGGTGTTGTCACTCTGCAGCAAGACGAGAAGACTGTTACCGCAAACATGGTCTCAGTCCAATTTGGTGACTTCCCGCCCCAGATGGTACAGTACGGTGTCATTCCTATCCCTAAAGTTACTCTCGAGATCGAGAATCTCCCTCCTCCACGAAGTGAAGGTTTCGTCCCCTTGTCTCTTGACAATGGCAAAATTATGTAGATTCATCCGGATCTTACTTCAGAGTTCGAAGTTCCCTCTTCCTCCAAGAAGAAAGACCGCTCTAAGGGCAAAACAAAGATTTGTAATATGGTGTCTTTTGACCCCATAGTTGATGAAGAAATCCTGTTGGGCACCAGATCAGGGAAAGCCTATCTAAAGAATTACCCTGAAGCCCAAGAGAATCTTGCTTCTTCCTTTGAGCCTGCTCCAGTGCAGCCTGCTTCTACTGAGGATATTCCTACTGCATCTTCACCAGTTGTAGAGTCTACTCCTCCCAAGCCGACGGTAGCTAATAACGGCAAACAACAAGTCCGCTTCGACAAACCTTTAAAGAAGTTATCTCCTTTTGGACTTGAAAAGTCCTATAATTTTGGCATCCTGGCTCAACTGGCCAATACACCGGCCCGGCTGTCAATCTTCGAGCTCTTGCGCCTCTCCAAAGAGACTCAGGAAACTCTAAGTGAGGCTCTCATGCAAGCCGAAACCTGTTTAGCCCTTCTGAAGAAGCCAAAAGCAGAGCCAGTCTCTTGCCTCCATTGTCATAGCGTGTTGGAGTTAATTCCAAACATAACTTTCACACAGGATGACATGTTGATGGAAGACAACAGGTACGACCGTCCTCTCTACTATACAGGATACGTCGACTCGATAAAAGTCTATCGTATTCTGATAGATCCGGGGTCTGCTCTCAGCATTATGCCGAAGACAATGTTGGATGCGCTGAAAATCCCAGTGCATAGTCTCTCCAGTACAATAACTACCATCCTTGGGTTCAATCAGGGAAGGAGTGAGCCTCTGGGCAAGATTCGCCTAAAACTCCAAATAGGAAATCTTCGTACAAAGGTGACCTTCTACATCATCGACAACCATGGTTGTTCCTACAATGCTTTGCTGGGAAGACCATTTCTGCATGAACACAACATTGTTCCTTCGACTCTCCATCAATGTTTCAAATATGTTGATGATAATGGAGAGGTGCAAAAGGAGGTTGATGATCTATCCTTTCAAAGGTCGAAGCATACTGCAACGATGCTCGTATGTACAAGGACGAATTCATGAAGGTTGTCCTGTCTCTGGATACTGAAGAAGAGCAAGAAACAGTGCCCAATGATACCCTTATCATTCCTGTCAAAGGGCGTGTTTCTCGTCCTCAATCCTCCAAACCACTGGCTATTCACTTGCCAGTCCAGAAGCAATCAAATAATGATCATGATCAAAGGGAGATCACCTCTGATTGCCACTTATTAACTTACGTCGTAACAAGGAAAAAAGGCAGCTTACCTCTTCTGAGCCATTGTTATTAATTTATCTCATAAGGAAAAAAGGGAGCTCACCTCTTCTGAGCCGCTTGTTATTGACCTTCGTCATAACAAAGCCAATCCTCCTCCACGTTCTTCTTCTCCCCTCTTGTAATCAATCTGACCAAGCCTGCCAAGGCTAAAGGTCCTGCTGTAAATACAAATATACAAATCAATAAAAAAACATCTACTTTCCAGTATACTGATGTCGTTTATCATGCTAAATGTTATTTGGATATGTTAGATAGCTATCAGTCATTTACAATGGGAGTCGTGCAATCTCTTCAAACAGAAGTCTCACTCGAACTGCCAAAAGATTCATATCGTATTGTTCCCGCTCGTAAGAAAGGCGAGAGTCCAACTTTTTAGTAAAGGACCGGAACAACAATTCAGCTATACGGATGATAGCAAAATTAACGACAAGGGGCATCTTCAACTCCGTCGTTACAGTCAACAATCAAAAGACATCATCCGAAAAATGGGTTACGACTTCAAGAGTGGCCTCAACTACGTAAAAGGAAAAACTCCTATCCGTACGGCTGTACCGAAAGGAAAGTCAGAAATGTACTACAGCAGGACCAAAAGAGGTCTAGGATATGCTTCACCTCCAGTATTATCCCCAGCAGTTTCTGAATCCGATAGTGAGGAGCGTTCTAATTCTTCTGATTCCAGATCATGGATTCTGACACTAGCATCGGTCAAGTCCATCGGTTGGCTGTGTCTTCTAATATGGTCTTCGTCGAACTTCCAGAAGGTTATGACGAGGATATTGAAGAAAGTCCCAAAATAGATCCTTGGGCTCAAGGAATAGATATCCAATGGGAACTCCGATTCGAACAAAGGGAACTTCCTACTGAAGATCAATTAATTCAATTGATGTAGGAGAGAGCGGGTCACCTCGTCCAATATTCATCAGCAAGAACCTTCCAGAGGTAGACAAAAAAGAATTAATTCTTCTGACCAAAGAATACATTGATGTCTTTGCCTGGAGTATGAAGACATGCCAGGTCTAGATCCCAAAGTTGCTACTCACAAATTGAACATCCTGCCGAATGCAAAACCGGTCAAACAACAACAACGGCGCTTCAAGCCAGAAATAATGGACACAATAGACGATAAAGTCAAGAAGCTCATCGTTTGTGGCTTTATTTGAGAAGAGCAACATCCTGATTGGGTGCCAATGTTGTCCCAGTTCTAAAGAAAATTGGCAAAGTTCGAGTTTGTATCGACTTTCGGGATCTTAATGAAGCATGTCCAAAAGATTTCCTCTTCCTATACGGACGTTACGATTGATAAAATCTGTGGGTTCGAAAGAATATCTTTCATGGACGGATTCTCCGGATACAATCAGATTCGGATGAATCCAGAAGACGAAAAACTTCTTCTTTCTGTACTCCTCGCGGAGTCTACTGTTATGCAATGATGCCATTTGGTCTCAAAAATGCTGGTGCAACGTACCAACGAGCCATGAGTACCATCTTTCGAGATCATCTGCGTAAGACTGTTGAATGCTACGTCGACGATATTGCTGTCAAAAGTGTCTGAAGGAAGATCACATCCAAGACTTGAGAACTATCTTTAACCTTATGCGCCAACATCAACTCAAAATGAATCCACCAAGTCATTCTTGGGTGTCTCTAGTGGCAAATTTCTCGGCTTCATCATTACCTCTAAGGGCATACACGTGGATCCCGAGAAGATCAAAGCCATTCAAGAGATACGTCCTCCACGCAACCTAAAAGAGCTACGGGGATTCCAAGGTCGACTTGCGTACATCAGGAGATTATTTCGAATCTGTCTGAGCGCTGCAGACCATTACTCAACTAATGAAGAAGTGTGTATCTTTCATTTGGACCGAAGAATGTCAACGAGCATTTGACGACATAAAGCGGTATCTCATGAATCCACCAGTCCTGGTGCCACCAATCTCTGGCATACATTCTTAATGTATGTCCGTGCTATGGACCATTCATTGGGTGCCTTACTTGCCCAAAAGAACAAAGAAGGCCACGAACAAGCGATCTATTATCTCAGTCGTACTATGATTGGTGCTGAACACCGTTATAGTCCAGTTGAAAAAGAGTGCCTAGCTCTTATGTTTGCTGTTCAAAAGACTCGGCATTACATCATTGGACAAACTATTCATGTCATATCCCGAGTTAACCCTCTTCGGGTACTGATGAAGAAGCCTAGCACACTTAATTCTGGACTGGGCTACTGGGCCTGCTAGCCCAATATGACATGGTATATGTTCCTCAAAAGTCTGTCAAAGGTCAACCACTGGCGGACTTCTTAGCAGCTCATCCTGTTCTAGAGACATCTAAACTCTATGATGAAATTTCAGATGAGACATTGGAATCTAATACGATCTGAAGAATTTCTTACTTGGTCTATTCTTTGATGGTGCATCCAGGATCGGACTCAATGGTGCCATTGTTGCAGGAGTTGGAGTTGTCCTTGTTTCTCCAGATGGGTCAGCTATTCAAAGAGCATACTCCCTAGATGAGCCTTGCTCCAACAACGTGGCAGAGTACAATGCTCTACTCATCAGCCTTCAGCTAGCTAAACAACTAGACATTGAGTATCTTGAAGTTTATGGTGACTCCAAGCTGGTTTAATCTGGTTAGAGGGACTTATGAAGTTCGCCATCAAGATCTAGTGCCTTACTTTGAAGCAGCAATCATATGGCTACATCGTTCAAAGTCTTCTTCATCGAATATGTACGCCGAGCTTGCAATACTGAGACAGGCGCTTTGGCCAATCTTGCAGCAGTCCTAGCCATCCCTATCAAAAGACAGCAGGTGGTGGTCATCTCTAATCGAGAATTGTTCTGTGTCGAAAAAAATATAATTGAGTTCAGTAATCTTACTGAAGTCAATGTTATCGATGAAGATTGGAGAACTCCTTTCATCGACTTCGCGGTCCATGACATCCCTGAAGATCCCAAAGAGGCTACGAGTATTCGTCGATGATCTCTACGATTCTACTATAATCAGACCACCAAAAACTCTCTACGGCAAACTTATGACGGCCTACTCTTACGCTGTCTTGCTGGTGATGAGGCGAAGCAAGTATTACGTGAAGCTCACGACGGTAGGTGTCTGCGGAGC
>JANAVB010018325.1:0-44219 GCA_029216955.1 Iris pallida | reverse complement strand
GAGATGTATTGTGCTCGCTCCTGTCCTGACTGGACCTGTGATAATTTTTACAGATGCCTGGATTGCCTGCTAGCCTAGAGGAGACAGTAGGGTTGTTTTAGAGTTATTTTATTTTGTCTGGAGCTGTATTTACTTTGTGGATTACGTATTTGTTTTTGAGATGTATTTCTGGGTTTATGTACTTAGACACTTAGACTTCTATCTCCTGTATTTTTGGATTTCATGTTTTATCTATCTTTATCAGGCTCACCTTAGATGTGATTGAGATTGTATCTGCTAGTCACCCCCATTCGGGGAGTATAAACTGTTTAGTCTTATACTGTTATATGCATTGAGACCTAGGACAGCGTTCTACCGCCGCACCTGCTCTGTCCTGGACGTTGTTACGTTCTCGTGCCCTAACTCTAGGTGCGGTCGTGACACTTTTGTGACTTCTGGTGTTTACCCTTGGAATTAGTCAGCAACCTCTTGAAGTGATCTCTACACAGGATCAACGATGCTGGTGGTATGGCCTGTTGTTGTTTTCCCATGATCAAATCTTCTATAATAAGTATCATCCTCACTTTCATCCTTCAGTGGTAGACCGAAAATGGCTGCCATATCGCCCACACTTGGCGCTATTTTAACAGTAGTGCTCAACTCAAAGTATCCGATGCCATATTTGTCTTCCAAGTAAGTTCCTATCAATTCTCAAGACCTTCTAAAACCTTGGCCAATTCTCACTACTAAAATCTGCTTAATTGGCGACGTAAATTTAGCGACGTTACAAAAATGTCACTAAATTATGGACATTAGCGATGTATAAATGAAACATCGGTAACCGTCGCTACTAGCGACGCAAATAGCGAGTACAACGACGTATACTAGTTACGTGAGCTAGTCGTCGCGAAACGTCGCTACAACGTCACTAATTGCGACTGATTTAGCGATGTTAATAATAACGTCGCTAAATTTCTAACTAAATTAAATCCCTCGATTCATTTCCCCCATCAATTTTACTCTCTCACTCTCCTCCTTGGCGCTCTCGCTCGCACTCTCACTCTCTCCGGCGCTCTCGCTCTCGCTCTCACTCTCTCCGGCGACTTTACTCTCTCCGACTCTTCTCTGGTACGTGACTCCTCTCTCTCTCTCTTTCTATTTGTTGTTGGTGGTTGGGGGGTGCTGGTGGCTCGGGGAGAGGGGCAGGGGGGCGGGTGGTTGGGGTGGGAATGGTTGGGGGTGGCTGGAGGGGTGGGGCAGGGGGTGAGGGCGGCTGGGGTGAGGAGGGGCTGGGGGAGGGATGGGTTAGGGTTCGGGTTAAGGGGAGGGGCAGGGGGTGAGGGCGGGGGGGCTTGGGAGGGGAGGGGGATGGTGGGGGAGGGGTTGGGGATAGGGTTCGGGTTAGGGTTAGGGGTGGTGTAGGGGTTGGAGGGCTGGGGAGGGGAGGGGGGCTGCTGGGGGAGGGTTAGGGATAGGGTTCGGGTTAGGGTTTGGGGTTCGGGTTAGGGTTAGGGGTGGTATAGGGGGGGAGGGTTGGGTCAGGGGCACCGATAGTGCCCAAAAAACTGATAATTTAGTAATATTTTGTTTTCCAAACCGAAAAATATGATACTCCGATTTGAAACCACGTACCGATAGTGCCGATATTTGTAACACATAGTTTTGTTGGTTGGTTAATTTATAACACGATAGTGCCGATATTTGTAACACGTACCGATAGTGCCGATATTTGTAACACGTAGTTTCCTTGATCCTGATACTCATAGGAATGGTCCCGAGTCACGGCCGAAGTATGTAGTATATTCGTTTTAGTTTGTAGTATATTTGTTTTAGTTTTGAAGTTTATTTGTTTTAGTATGTAGTATGTAGGAATGGTCCCGACTCATAGGAATGGTCCCGAGTCACGGCCGTAGTAGTAGTATGTATATATTCGTTTTAGTTTTGAAGTTTATTCATATTTACAGATATCTAGAAATGGCTATATCCATGTATCTGCTAGACCGTTCGTGGATGTACAACTGCATTCGAGATGACAGGTACGGTGTACGAGATGAATACATCGCCGGAGAGGAACATCGACGTGTACTTACAGCTGTTGATAGATGAGCTGAAGCAGCTATGGGAAACAGGGACGTACACGTATGATGCTTCGAAAAAACAGAATTTTCGGATGCGAGCAGCACTAATGTGGACAATCAACGACTTTTCGGCTTATGGAATGTTATCTTGATGGAGGAAGAAGTGGACAAGCTAGAGGGGTAAGTAAAATTATTTCGCGTGCTTCGTTGCTTCTGAATATAACTAATATACCTATGCTTCGTTGCTTTCCAGCATGTTTAAGGATGAGGTAATGTCCAACAATCCGTACGCAACCGAGGAGAAAGTAGAACGGCAAATGAGACTTCATTTTCCTTTTTGGTTGAGAGCATATGTACGGACGTAGTCACAATTTACTTTTTCTGTACATTTATACTTGCACATAATAATTAAGTTAGCATCGTTTCTTTGGTATTTAGGTTGATCGTCCGGAGGCAATCCTTGAGAATGAGTATATTAAAACTCTAGCCAAGGGGCCAATTTATCAAGTGAAGACCTGGCCAAGTTACTGCGTAAATGGTTTCAGGTTCAAGTCAATAAATGCTCGAATAAGAGACGACTTCTTGGATTTGGATTCTACGAAGAATAGCTGTTTGTGCATAAAATCTTCAAACTACAAAGACGTCGACCCAGGCAATGACTTCTTTGGTGTCTTACGGGAGATTGTGGAACTGACATACAATTATGCTATAGAACCTTGTAAGATCGTCTTATTCAGATGTGACTGGTTCGATCCGATCCAGGGTCGAGGTTGGAGAGTTGACAAACATGGTCTTGTTGACATAAATTATTGCCGTCGATATCAAGCTTATGAACCGTTGTTCTAGCAAGCCAGGCTCAGCTAGTTTACTTTACCAGCTATCCAAAACGAGGAGTCGGAAGATCAGATTGGTAGGCAGTCTGTAAGACTAAAGCTCGAAATACCTTCGATGTCGATGAGATAGCTTATCAGGAAGACGAACTACCTCTTATTACAAATATTGTCGATGTGGACTCAACGGAAGTTCCTCATGACATGTTTCATCAATTGGAAGAGGTAGAAGTATCAGAAGAGGAAGAGGAAGTTGATAGAAGTGAAGAGGAAGAGGAATCGAAACAAGATGAATTTTCAGAAGAGGATTGAATATGTTTAATTTTCAGATGTAGTATGGTTTACTTTATTTTTCAGATGTAGTATGGTTTACTTTTGTTTTAGCGACGTTAATAAGCGACATTTTCAGATGTAGTATGGTTTACTTTATTTTTTCAGATATAGTATGGTTTACTTAGCGACGTTCCCTCGCTGTAGTATGGTATACTTTTGTTTTTTTAAGAGTAGTATGGTATACTTCTATTTGTATTTTTCAGATATGGCTCGACGTGGATCATTTGGTTCCAGTGCTGGTGGGAGTCGACGACCCCGACCGTCTCCATCTACCACTCCACTCCTACCGACTCCTCATCCCCCCGTACTCCAGTATACACTAGTGGTCTAGTCGCCGGCAGTGCCTCTATACCCGGCTCTAGCAGTTCGAGGCTAGGGCCTTCTTTTTCTACGCAGCCAGTACCGTCAAGTATTCCAGAGGTCGACCCCACTATTGAGGAGCAGGCCGAGACCGAGGCCCACGTCGAGGGCGATGGCGAGGCCCACGCCGACGGCGAGGGCGAGACCGAGGGGCAGGCTACGGGCAGGGGCAGGGGCAGGGACATAGTGCAGCTCCCATTTGAGACAGATCCTCCGTGTCGCCTGGAGGGGGATCTGAGGTTGGAGATTTGGGCCTGTACTCGGACCAGGCGGTAAGTAAAATTGTTGCATTTAATTTGTTTAAATTTACTATAAACTTGTTTAATAAATTTTAATTTCCATTTTACAGGTATTATCCCTCCTCCGTACACCGGTCGCTGGGTACATTCCTGCGACAGAACTACGGGGGATCCTGGATCAACTGGAGGGATGTCCCGGCCGACAGGAAGGCCTTCTGGTTTGAGCACTTTTCGGTACGTAAAAGTTTATTTCCTTTTAACATTTAGTATGTTACGTTATAACTTATGTACTTCTATAATTTTTTCAGCGGACTTACTTCTTTCCTCCCCACCGTGCTGTTGCTGTCGAGGCTATATTTTTCGGCATCGCCAGCAAGCTCATTAGGGACGCGATCATCGACCAAAATGATCGCGACCGCCGGGGAGAGCCTATTCAGGGTTGGACCTCTGTCGCCGACTGGGCGGTAATGAAGAGGAGATTCGAGGAGGAAGCCTACAAGGAGAAGTTTGCGAAGTCTAAAAGAGCGCGACAGGCGGGGTCGCAGTGGTGGGTGGATCAAGGTCCATCATGGATTTCTTTCCATATGGTATGTATCTCATCGTATACCCATAATTAATACTTTATAGTATATATTTCTTTCAACTTAACTGACAAATCATATAATAATTTCATAACAGGTTGAATCGGGAGAAGACCCGAATATGGTGACCTTGTTCCTCGCCACGCACATGAAGGGGGAGCAGTTCGTAGACAACAAGGCCCGGGACACCTACGTAAGTTTTACTTAATGCTAGTTCATTAATATTAATTTTTAGTTACGTAAAATTCACATAGATGTTATTTCTAGGCCAAGTTTTAGAAGTTTTACTTAATGCTAGTGCATTAGTATTAATTTTAGCGATTACGTGAGAATTCATATAGATGTTATTTCTAGGCCGAGTTTTTGAGGCTTAGGGATGCCGGGCCGACACGGTCAAAGGAGGCTGGTGCTAGCACTTTCCAGCAACCCCCGGCCGCCGCAGCTCAGTCAGATGACGAGCTGTGGATGAGGGTCGTTGGTGGCATGCATAGGGGTACGTACTATGGTACGGGCTCCTATGGTGCCTTCATTGTGTCACAGGCCTCTGCGACCGCCACTAGTGTGCCCGACCCCGCATATACTGAGGAGTCGCTCCGCCAGCAGCAGAGTGACGTCCTTGCGCAGATCGCAGCTATGCGTGACGAGATGCTGCAGAGGATGGGGGCGCCGCATACAGATGATTCTGCGCTCATCTCACGCTTTGAGAGGCTGGAGGAGACTACGGAGGCGCTGCAACAGATGACCCGTGTCACTCCCCAATCCTGGAATACGTATTTTAATACATAAACCGATAAATTATATTTACCTTGAATTTACACGATATTATTACAGTATTTCTTCATGCATTTCCCAAAAATATTCGACAAAATATTATTTTCTAATTTATTTCTGCATTTGGGCCTACAGTTTTGGCTCATTTGGGTAACCTATTCTTGGTTCACCAATGGTTCATCATGAACCCTTTGGTTCATCATGAACCCATGGGTTCAAGATCCTATATAATAACTCATCTCCTTCTCTCTCCTCTCATTTTTACTTCCTCTCATTTATTTCCTCCACCAACCAAGGCAAGTACCAACTTGCTCAAGAGATGGATCCATAATTTTGTCAATGATTTCTTACAAAACTATTTGCCAAAACATGTTCTTCTTCTCAATCTATACTAGTTTAGAACTTGAAAATTTCCATTTGAAGCTTTAATTTTGTAGATCTAAGTTTTAATCATTTTTGGATTTTGCATGGTTTGATCTACTTTAGTTGGATTTTATGGGTTTTTGATGCTTCCATGTGGAAGAGAATTCCATTTCACCCAAGTTGGAACTTTGGAAATCTGGATTTGGAGTTCGGATGGCCAAGTTGATGCTTTGAAGCTTGGGTTCAGCCATGGTGTTCTTGCTGTTTGGAGAAGACTGTGAGCAGTGTGCTCCTATTCGAGCATGCTTCCTGTTGGAAGCGTGTCTCTCCTTGAGTCTGCGTGACTTTTCACGCATCTCTCTCTCCTTGAGCTTGCGTGACTTTTCACGCAGCTCTCTCTCCTTGAGTCTGCGTGACTTTTCACGCATCTCTCTCCTTGAGCTTGCGTGACTTTTCATGCAGCTCTCTCCTTGAGTCTGCGTGACTTTTCACGCAGCTCTCTCCTTGAGCTTGCGTGACTTTTCACGCAGCTCTCTCCTTGAGCTTGCGTGACTTTTCACGCAGCTCTCTCCTTGAGTCTGCGTGACTTTTCACGCAGATCTCCCCTTGAGCCTGCGTGACTTTTCACGCACGCTGCCTTGAGTGAGCCTGCGTGACTTTTTACCCTTGAGCCTGCATGCTTTTGAGTGTACGCTTTTGATATTTTATCAGATATTATATGCCCATTTTATATCCTTACGCCTTTTGTCCCGAGCATGATATGAGCACTAATGTGACCCCGGAGAACAAAGTGTTCCTACCCGATACATGTACCTGAATGTCCCAGTTCTTGTTCATGCTCGATAAATGACTCGTAACTCCACGTGGCGTATTTGCAATGATGTATTACACTAAGGAGGGTAGCACATGTTGACATACTGATTGACATGGATCCTCTTTGGGGTACTCGTACTAAAGTACGACTTAGGAGGATAATCATGCAGGCCACAGCATGTGAGTCCAAGATTTCACCTAGGATTAAACACAACTAAATATACTAGATGCATGGGGAGGGCAGAATCCCGAGATCGTGTTACACCAGCCGCCTTGAGATATTGTCTTGACGCGCCGGCTGGTCTCCACGGATACTGTGTCATCCGCAACGATGGATGACTGTATCCGATTAATTCCTGCTATATATATGTTTGGCAAGGTGGCCTTACGAGGGACCTGTGCTCAATGACACCTGACTACGCGAACCCCTGGGTTGGCTAGCCTTGCTGGAAAGATACGATCTGAGGATTTTTAATAACATGACGCGAGGATAACCTCGTCCCACTAGAAACTCGTAGACTTGATTGGAAAACGACTTGCTTGTATCCTATTACCTTCCGCGAATAACCGAGGGAAGCGGACTGTTGTGGTACGTGATCCAACCCATGTTCTTGTTTGATTGTTGGGTGGTTATCGTACTATGACAGGCTGTAGATCGAAGTTATGAACGGAAGACTTATTCTAGTTGTGAAGTGTTACTTCTGTGAATGACTGAGGAACATGGTCTATCATGGTACAAGATCCAACCCATGTTCTTGTTTGATTGTTGGGTTGGATATTGTGCTGCGATAGGCTATCGACCAAAGTCACGATCAGGAGATTTTTGTTTATACTTTTAACTTATGTGAAAGTTATAGAGTACGACACGTCCCGACTCCATGCGGCACCTTTTGTCCTTGTTTGGTTGTAAGGGTGCCATATGGGCTCGAAGATGTTGCGCCACCCTATAATAGTATCATAAGTATTACTATTATCAGTCATTCTATTAACTGGATTTTTAATCTTAACTCTTGTGTCCCTTTGGCGGTACTTGCTATTCGGGACTGACCCCGCTGGTTTTGTTTGGCCATATCTCGTAGCAGAGCCAGAGGACACGATCTTCCTCCCTGACATCTATGGTGCATACTAGGAGCATGGCGGTTCGGGGACTCGAGTGGGTTTCTTCTTCACCACTCCTGCTTATACTTTTGCGACATTTAGCCACCGGCACCTGTTAGCCGGATTATTCGATATTTTGTGTCAGTACATAATTGTAATTAAACAGACTGCAGCTGTGTATAATTTTGTACTTCTGACTCTCTGGATAGCTAAATTATAAAGCTAGTCTCTCATGACCATTTTGATGAAGCGTCGGGGACGCCTTACTGCTTTATCTTTAATGTTCATTTAATTGCTGATGTGACTTGATTGATTGAGACATAGAACTCTGTGGGACCATAGAAGACTTGATTGTAGCATGTACCCCCTAGTCTCTCGACAGCCACGATCGTATGATGTTACGTACCTCATATGGAGTAGCTGGCCTAGTCCGTCTCCGTATTTCGGTTCTGGGGCGTGACAAGGTTTTAGTGGTGGCCCATGCAGGTCTGTTTTTCAGACTTGTGGGGTATTGCGAATTATTAGGAGTCTCAATCAAAACTTGTTCCCCTTAAATTTGTTTCGAATTCTCTGTCCTTGCCTTGATCTCTAACCTGACTTGCATCCTCGAAATCTTCCTCGTTCGGACTTGATAATCTTATATCTTTCTCTATAGGGGTGCTTCATTCTCAATAGCGGGTAGGCCCAAGAGGAAGAGCAGCGAGAGCATGGCTCGACTGGGCACCAGCAGGAGAGAACCTTCTAAGGAGGACACGAGCAGAAATGGAACCAGAGGCAGTGCAGCCGCAGGTTATTGAAACTCCTGTAGCACCTGCAGCGACGGCAGTACCAGATGCCGTAGCACTCCTGGAGATCATCGGGGGTTTCTTGTCACTAACCAACAGCAACAGACTCGGCAGTAGGAGCAGAATGTGTTGCTGAACCAAGGGATTCAGTTAGCTCTTGAGAGAGTGCCGGGGACTCGGGAGCATCAGGAAGGTTCGTCGCTTGAACCCGAGGTATTTTGATGGCACGGAGGATGCCATCACTGCGGATGCATGGATTCAAGACATTGAAGCCATTCTTGTGGCATCCAAGGTTCCAGATGATGAGAAGGTTGATCAGGTCAAATTAGTACTTCAGGATCTTGCCCGCGACTGGTGGGCATCAGAAGAAGTTGGTATAAGACGCCCTGTTCGTTGGACCACCAGTGACAGATTCAAGGCCAAGTATTTTGGCGTAGTAGCTCGATATGAACTCCAGCAGAAGTTTATCAGTCTCAAGCAAGCAGGCAAGACCGTAGATGGGTATGCAGCAGAGTTCTGCAGATTGTGCCGTTTCGCACCAGCAATGGTGGCAACGGAGCCAGAGAAGCTATGAGGTTCCAGCAGGGACTTCATTTGGAACTATTACAGCTTGTGGAAGGACACGACTACCAGAAGTTTGACGCTGTTTTGACGGCCGCTCGGAGGCACGAGCTTACCCAGCAGAGGTTGGCATCGAGGACAGGAGGTCAGAAGAGATCTCATTCCCAGGTTGGAGGAGGAGCAATGCAGCGAACGTCGGCACCAGCACCCGGTGTACGTATTCATGATACAGGAGCGCCGCGGAGGACGGCCGTGTCAACTAATACAGCGCCAGTTCGACATCAGCAGCCGAGGAACCAACAACAGCGTCAGGGAGCACCCCAGGGCTGTACATTCTGTAGGAAGGCAGGGCACACGAGGGAGGTGTGCCGGTCAGCGAATAGCTTATGCTTGAGGTGTGTAGTTCAGACCACCGTATCTCCACTTGTCCTGTGATGCAGAGGCCAGGAGGGCCAGCTCAGCAGTTTCCAGCATTGCCAGCTCCGGTGGCAACCCCGAGTGGAGAGCCAGTATTAGCAGTAAGGCCCCTAGCCCAGCGTCTACCAACAGGCTCAGATGTTCCACCAGGCACAGGAAGCCGAAGGCCCTCAACAGCAACAGCATGGTCGAGGAAGGCCACAACAAGGAGCTCAGCGGGGCCAGGGACAGGCTCTCACATTATCCTTGGGAGAGGCTCTAGCGTCTAGTGACGTGGTGGCAGGTAAAATTCTCGTCACCTCATTTCCCGCTGTAGCATTATTTGATTCAGGCGCTACTCATTCATTCATCTCTGCACAATATGCTACACGGATTGATTAGAGTTTGAGGCATTGCCGGAGAGGATGGATATACTCACCGGTAATGGGCTCGTAGAGTTAGCAGAGTACGCTTTTCATATCCTGGAGGTGTATGGGCATTTACTGCCCGCATCATTGATTGAATTCCCTATGGGGAATTTTGATGTCGTTCTTGGCATGGACTGGTTGAGAGACAGTCATGCGACAATTATTATAGAGAAGGTAGGGTCATATTCAGCGTTCCTGGGATGGAGCAGTTCATCTTTACTCGAACCTTGAAGAATCAGGCCGGAGGCGTCATCTCAGCAGCAGTGTCAGAGCCAGGACAGATTCCGAGAGTGGTCGAAGATTTTCTCGACGTCTTCCCTGATGAGCTCCCAGGATACCCCCAGCAGAGAGGTAGAATTTAGCATTGAGTTGAACCCTGGAACGAGGCCTATTGCAGACAGGTTTACAGAATGTCGCCGTCAGAACAGGATAAGTTGTATCAACATGAAGAAGAGTTGAAGTCTAAGGGATTCATCCGAGACAGTAAATCGCCCTGGGCCGCGCCAGTGATTCTAGTTCCCAAGAAGGATGGGTCGACGAGGATGTGCATCGACTACCGCAAGCTGAATGCAGTAACAGTGAAGAATAAGTACCCACTACCAAGGATTGATGACCTGTTTGACCAGTTGAGCAAGGCCAGCATCTTTTCCAAGATCGATCTTCGGTCAGGATACTATCAAGTAAGGTCCGGGAGCAAGACATACCGAAGACAGCATTCAGATCTAGATATGGGCATTATGAGTTTTTAGTAATGCCCTTTGGACTAACCAACGCCCCGCAGTATTCATGGATTTAATGAACCGTATCTTTCTGCCGTATTTGGATAAATTTGTGGTGGTGTTCATAGATGACATTCTTGTCTATTCCAGCAGTGAAGAGGAGCATGAGAAACATCTTAGGACTGTCTTACAGACATTGAGGGAGCATCAACTTTATGCGAAGCTCGACAAGTGAATTCTGGTTAGATCACATTTCGTTCCTGGGGCATGTAATTTCTGGGGCAGGAGTGTCAGTGGATCCGAAGAAGATTGAGGCCGTAGAGCATTGGCCAGTCCCGAGAACGGTTACAGAAGTGCGAGTTTCTTAGGATTAGCTGGTTACTACAGAAGGTTCGTGGCGGACTTTGCAGGATCTCTGCGCCCTTAACGCGTTTGACGCACAAGGACGTAGAGTTTGTTTGGTCAGCTAGCTGTCAGGCATCGTTTGAAGAATTGAAGAAGAGATTGATCTCAGCCCCGATCTTGACGCTTCCAGTAGGAGCGGGAGGCTTTACAGTATATTGTGACGCATCAAAGGGTCTTGGATGTGTATTGCAGCATAAAGGTGATAGCATATGCATCTCGACAGCTTCGAGACCATGAGAAGAATTATCCGACTCACGATTTGGAGTTAGCAGCTGTGGTGTTTTTACTCAAGTTGTGGAGGCATTATTTATACGGGGATCGGGTAGAGATCTATACTGATCATAAGAGTTTGAAATATGTATTCACGCAGCAAGATTTGAAAATGAGGCAAAGAAGATGGTTAGAACTACTGAAAGATTTTGACTTAGATCTTCAGTATCATCCAGGCAAGGTGAATATAGTTGCAGATGCACTGAGTAGGAGAGACAGTGCCTTTATCTTGACCTCGCAGAAGCATATTCTAGAAGACCTTCAGAGTATAGGAATCGAAGTAGTTTTGCCAAGGGATATAGGAAGAATGACCAGTATGCAGATTCAGTCAACCTTAGTAGAGAGGATAAGGGCGGCACAAGCAGGAGATCCACAAATTCAGAAGTTGCGGTCAGAGTGTGAATCAAGCCGTAGGAAGGAGTTAGTGATTCATGAAGATGGTACGCTCAGGTTTGGAAACAGACTCTGTGTACCGAGTGGAGACCTTCGGCAAGAAGTTATGTCCGAAGCTCATAGCTCTATTTACTCCATTCATCCAGGAGGAACGAAGATGTATCGAGATATCAGGCAGTACTTTTGGTGGAATGACATGAAAAGAGAGATAGCGAGATTTGTATCCAAGTATCTGGTATGTCAGCAGGTGAAAGCCGAGCAGCAGAGACCAGCAGGGTTGCTACAGCCGCTTCCTATCCCAGAATGGAAATGGGAGCACATCACGATAGATTTTGTGACCGGTTTACCTAGATCCCCGGCTGGCAAGAATGCAGTCTGGGTAATAGTAGATCGACTCACGAAGGTCGCTCATTTCCTTCCCTTCCGAGTTGGACAGACTACTGAACAGCTAGCAGAAATGTACATGAAACAGATAGTAAGGCAGCACGGTGTTCTAGTTAGTATAGTATCAGATCGGGATACGCGGTTTACTTCCTTTTTTGGCGGAGCTTACACCAAAGTTTGGGAACCAAGTTAAGATTCAGTACTGCTTATCATCCACAAACTGACAGGCAATCAGAAAGAACCATTCAGACATTAGAAGATATGCTACGGGCGTATACCTTGGATTTTGGCGGATCTTGAAGGATCACCTTCATCTAGTGGAGTTCTCCTATAACAACAGCTATCAGACTAGCATTCAGATGGCCCCGTTCGAAGCATTGTACGGAAGGAAGTGCAGGTCTCCTTTGGCTTGGGACGACATCGGAGAACGAAAGTTGTTGGGACCAGAGATGATCACGCAGACTGTGGAGATAGTTAAGTTGGTCAGAGAGCACCTTCGAGTTGTACAGGACCGACATCGTCATTGGACAGATCAGCATCGTAGGCCTCTAGAGTTTAGAGTTGGCGACCAAGTGTTTCTGCGGATTTCGCCTACTCGAGGTATCATCAGATTTGGAACCCGGGGAAAGCTTAGTCCAAGATACGTTGGCCCTTTTAAGATTCTCGCTCGGGTAGGCGATGTGGCTTATCGACTTGCCCTTCCGCCTTCGTTAACTGGCATACATGATGTATTTTATGTATCCCAATTACGTGGGTATGTCCCGGATCCGAGTCATGTCCTCGATCATTCTGAGTTAGTCGTTGGTACCGACCTAACTTACGAGGAACAACCCGTGTCTATTTTGGACCGGCGAGAGAAGGTACTCAAGAATCGAACGATAAGCCTTGTCCGTGTTTCTTGGAACCATCACTCTTCGGGAGAGTCAACCTGGAAGCGCGAGGACGAGATCAGATCTCGGTATCCGCATTTGTTTGACCAATAAGGTATATTTGTACCTTATTGACACGATTCCATGCTTATCTGCACCTGCTTGTTTGCGCTTTGTGATGTATGATAATAACTGCTATGATAGTTAACTTGTATATGATTGTGCCTTGCTTGCCCTGATTTTACTATCCTGTCTTGGCTGGAATTCCGAGGACAAAATTTTTCTGAGAAGGGTAGAGATGTCACTCCCCAATCCTGGAATACGTATTTTAATACGTAAACCGATAAATTATATTTACCTTGAATTTACACGATATTTATTATGCAGTATTTCTTCATGCATTTCCCAAAAATATTCGACAAAATATTATTTCCTAATTTATTTTCTGCATTTGGGCCAACAGTTTTGGCTCATTTGGGTAACCTATTCTTGGTTCACCAATGGTTCATCATGAACCCTTTGGTTCATCATGAACCCATGGGTTCAAGATCCTATATAATAACTCATCTCCTTCTCTCTCCTCTCATTTTTACTTCCTCTCATTTATTTCCTCCACCAACCAAGGCAAGTACCAACTTGCTCAAGAGATGGATCCATAATTTTGTCAATAATTTCTTACAAAACTATTTGCCAAAATATGTTCTTCTTCTCAATCTATACTAGTTTAGACTTGGAAATTTCCATTTTGAAGCTTTGATTTTTGTAGATCTAAGTTTTAATCATTTTCGGATTTTGCATGGTTTGATCTACTTTAGTTGGATTTTATGGATTTTTGATGCTTCCATGTGGAAGAGAATTCTATTTCACCCAAGTTGGAACTTTGGAAATCTGGATTTAGAGTTCGGATGGCCAAGTTATGATGCTTTGAAGCTTGGGTTCAGCCATGGTGTTCTTGCTGTTTGGAGAAGACTGTGAGCAGTGTGCTCCTGTTCGAGCATGCTTCCCGTTGGAAGCGTGTCTCTCCTTGAGTCTGCGTGACTTTTCACGCATCTCTCTCTCCTTGAGCTTGCGTGACTTTTCACGCAGCTCTCTCCTTGAGTCTGCGTGACTTTTCACGCATCTCTCTCTCCTTGAGCTGGCGTGACTTTTCACGCAGCTCTCTCCTTGAGTCTACGTGACTTTTTACGCAGCTCTCTCCTTGAGCTTGCGTGACTTTTCATGCAGCTCTCTCCTTGAGCTTGCGTGACTTTTCACGCAGCTCTCTCCTTGAGTCTGCGTGACTTTTCACGCAGATCTCCCCTTGAGCCTGCGTAACTTTTCACGCACGCTACCTTGAGTGAGCCTGCATGACTTTTCACCCATTGAGCCTGCGTGCTTTTGAGCGTACGCTTTTGATATTTTATCAGATATTATATGTCCATTTTATATCCTTACGCCTTTTGTCCCGAGCATGATATGAGCACTAATGTGACCCCGGAGAACAAAGTGTTCCTACCCGATACATGTACCTGAATGTCCCAGTTCTTGTTCATGCTCGACAAATGACTCGTAACTCCACGTGGCGTATTTGCAATGATGCATTACACTAAGGAGGGTAGCACATGTTGACATACTGATTGACATGGATCCTCTTTGGGGTACTCGTACTAAAGTACGACTTAGGAGGATAATCATGCAGGCCACAGCATGTGAGTCCAAGATTTCACCTAGGGTTAAACAAGGCAACTAAATATATAGATGCATGGGGAGGGCAGAATCCCGAGATCGTGTTACACCAGCCGCCTTGAGATATTGTCTTGACGTGCCGGCTGGTCTCCACGGATACTGTGTCATCCGCAACGAGTGGATGACTGTATCCGATTAATTCCTGCTATATATTATATGTCTTGGCAAGGTGGCCTTACGAGGGACCTGTGCTCAATGACACCTGACTACGCGAACCCCTGGGTTGGCTAGCCTTGCTGGAAAGATACGATCTGAAGATTTTCTAATAACATGACGCGAGGATAACCTCGTCCCACTAGAAACTCGTAGACTTGATTGGCCGTAAAAAACGACTTGCTTGTATCCTATTACCTTCCGCGAATAACCGAGGGAAGCGGACTGTTGTGGTACGTGATCCAACCCATGTTCTTGTTTGATTGTTGGGCTGGTTATCGTACTATGACAGGCTGTGGACCGAAGTTATGAACGAAAGACTTATTCTGGTTGTGAAGTGTTACTTCTGTGAATGACTGAGGAACATGGTCTATCATGGTACAAGATCCAACCCATGTTCTTGTTTGATTGTTGGGTTGGATATTGTGCTGCGATAGGCTATCGACCAAAGTCACGATCAGGAGATTTTCTTGTTATATCTTTAACTTATGTGAAAGTTATAGAGTACGACACGTCCCGACTCCATACGGCACCTTTGTCCTTGTTTGGTTGTAAGGGTGCCATATGGGCTCGAAGATGTTGCGCCACCCTATAATAGTAGCATAAGTATTACTATTATCAGTCATTCTATTAACTGGGTTTTTAATCTTAACTCTTGTGCCCCTTTGGTGGTACTTGCTATTCGGGGCTGACCCCGCTGGTTTTGTTTGGCCATATCTCGTAGCAGAGCCAGAGGACACGATCTTCCTTCCTGACATCCATGGTGCATACTAGGAGCATGGCGGTTCGGGGACTCGAGTGGGTTTCTTCTCCACCACTCCTGCTTATACTTTTGCGGCGTTAGCCACCGGCACCTGTTAGCCGGATTACTCGATATTTTGTGTCAGTACATAATTGTAATTAAACAGACTGCAGCTGTGTATAATTTGTACTTCTGACTCTCTGGGATAGCTAAATTATAAAGCTAGTCTCTCATGACCATTTTGATGAAGCGTCGGGGACGCCTTACTGCTTTATCTTTAATGTTCATTTAATTGCTGATGTGACTTGATTGATTGAGACATAGAACTCTGTGGGACCATAGGAGACTTGATTGTAGCATGTACCCCCTAGTCTCTCGACAGCCACGATCGCCTTATGACGTTACGTACCTCATATGGAGTAGCTGGCCTAGTCCGTCTCCGTATTTCGGTTCTGGGGCGTGACAACCCGTGCTACGCAGGAGGCTACGCAGCGATTGGTTGAGCAGATACAACATTTCCAGGAGATGGCAGCGGAGCGACCATCTGCTGGTACGTCGGGAGCATCATCTACATCCGGCGGTGCATGGGAGGACATGCTCGTCCACCTGTTGTCACCGGAGGAGTATCAGACGATCCTGACATTGCGACGACAGTCATCTGGTGGCGCTCTGTCATAGCTGCTTTTCCCTAATTTTTATTTTATTTTATTTTATTTCATTAATTGTTAAGTTGAATTTAGAAATAACGATTTTGTTTTAAATGCCCTAATTAATTTCTTAATATTAATATTAATAACAAATGATAATAATAATAGATAATAATAATATTTTTAATTAAAATTCTTTTATATAAATTTTTGCATTATGGCCCCTAGGAAAATTTTGCAATTGCATTTTTAGACTTGCCAACTCATTGGGCTAGGTGTCAAACTCTTAGGCATGTGGCATTGTATAATGCCACATGGTCACTTGCATGAAGAGAGTTCTCTCATAAGCCACATCATCTCTCTCTCCCTTCATTATTTCTTCTTCCTCTCCTTCCTCTACACACACACATACAAATCCCTCTCTCCCTCCTCCCTCTCCTATTCTTCTTCTAAATCACCACCACCACCACACTTGCTACCACTGCTGCTACTTGCTGTTGCGGCTGCTGCCGTTCTTCCCGCTGTCGGCCACGCCGCCCGCCGCGCGCAGCGGCCCGCCGACCGGCCGGCCACCCACCGCCGGCTGCTCCTGGCCGGCCGGCCTCCCCTCGTGGCCGCATCCCCATCACCATCACCATCATCCTCTTCATCCTCATCATCATCTCCATCACCAAAGCCCTAACCCCTTTCTTCAAAAAAAAAAGAAGAAGAAAGAAAGAAGGAAGAAGATGAAGGAGAAGAAGAATTTGTTGGAGGAAGAAGAATGAGAAATTGGAAGAAGAAGAAGGCTCAAACCCTAGTTCCAATTTCAAATTAATTTTTCTCAAGGCAAGTCCTCATCTTCTTTCTTTCCCTCTTCTTCTTGATAATTGCTCGAAATTAATTTTCTAAATTCTTCTTGAATTAATATGGGTTAGTTACATTTCTGGAGTTTAAATAAATTTATGACAAATCCAACTTCGTAAGGATGTAATATGGATATAGACTTTTAAAATTTGAAAGAAACCTACTTATGGACACAACACCAATAAAATACTTAAATGAATATGAAAATTGGACACAACAACATGTGGACACATTATGCTTGGACACAAGTGTTGAATACATCTTGAATAGACATTTCAAAATTAATTTTTGTTATATATAATGATCCTTGATATATATATATATATATATATATATATATATATATATATATATATATATATATATACGTTAATGTAAATATGTGTATTACAACATGCTAGTATAATATATTCACTTATATTATGATACATTGTTTGGATACGGAAACAAGAAATTATACTCTTTGCAAACCTTGGTTCAATTTAGGATGCTCGACCTTTAAATTACGACACGGACAAAATGTGAAGAATACAAATAATGGACACATCAACTTATGTTTTGTGAGAATATGTATATAAGTATACGTAGATGTATGGACACAAACTATAAGCTTTATACATATATGGACATCTATACATATGTATAAAAATATATCATAATAGACATAACACATGAGCTATATTATCTTGAATATTTAAATTAACAATTGGTATCACTTTTGGGCATAGTCTTATACTTGTTTAAGATTCAAATTTACCTATGAATACATCTTTAGTATATATGTCCACATTAGATTTGTTTAAATATATAAATGAAAAAATATATATATATAATTTTTGCTTTACCAAAAATACCATTTCTGTCCATACTTTAAAAGATACCAATTTAAGATAGTTTGGCATGATAATCTAGTTAATATTGATATGTATGGGTACCTACATGTTAAGGTAATCTTACATATGTTTGTTTCAACTTTTAAACTTCAATTGACATTCTTAACAAACCAAAACTATAATTATAAATAATTTAAAATATAATTAGTATCATGCTACTATGACAAGGTTATAAGAATTAATGAATATTTAAGAGTAAAATGTGACATCATTATGCTACTAACAATTTTGTTTTGATACTGGATAGCCTTTAGCAAAATACCCGAGGCAATTAGGTTTACTTGCTAGAATGCTTGCTAAGGTAAAAAGTTTTCAATTAACTACATTTATATATATATATATAACTGCGTGGTTACCGGTGTAGAGAGTTGCTCCACCGAAGGGGTCGGCGAGCCCGATATATATTTGCGTGGTTCCGGTGTTGAGAGTTGCTCCACCGAAGGGGTCGACGAACCCATAAATTATATGTTTTATTGTCTATTGTAAAAATTTTGGGCTCCAAAATACAAAGGAGATTCTGCCGAATTTTTGAGAAATCCCAGAGTTAGCCATTTTGGAAAGTCAAAATGGTTAAACCCTAATATCAAAACTTTATCAAATTTTCTAATATAAACATGACCCTGAAATCCTTGAAAGTGTTGCCTTAGGCACACAAATTCTAGTTTGATATTTTATTTCCACTAAGACGGAATCTCCTGCTTAACTTTATTCTCGTTTAATGTGTGTTCTCTATCACACGAAAAACGAGATACAAAATTGAAATGTACTTTAACTAAGTTATATTTTGGTAAGAATTACATTTGGGATGGGAGAGAAAACTTTGGATCACACCTTCGAAATCTTTGAAATATTATATTTTACAAAACTGATCAGTTCCTGTTACCGGCACTCGTATGGCCATACGGGTCTGTCGGGGTGAGGCTTAGCTCACTTCCTGTTGTCCTGTTCATGTATCCATTGGATTTCGAATTCCTGAATTCGGCCCTGTAATATCCAATGTAGCCTGCTCCGATATTCTTGAAAAATTTCAAGTCATACGACAATTGTTATAACACTTGATTCCGATAACTCGAAAAATCACTCGTGTTATCCTAATTATATCACATTAATATGTGATCCTGATACTAATGGGACGGATAAATCTAAGCACCGCCCATTAAGTATAAACCTGATCCCGGGTAAATGGGATTATTGTTGAGAAAATAGAAGTTGTGTGATCCAGAAGTGTTTCTCTAAATATTGCATTTTTCATACAAAATTTGTTTGATTGCTTACACATTAATACCCGACACACTTACATTCTTTTGGGAAAAGATGTTAATACGATAAGAAATTTTATCAGTGAATATACCTTTTAAATTATCCTTTCCTTCAGTTCAAATTCGATAATTTTATCATCTTACCTTACCTACTTTACTCCTTTGACTGAGGGCTTGCTCGTCGTATTGACGACCTAGTTTTGTTCACTAGGTTTGATGAAGGTCAGGAGATAATGCAAATGCACACTGAAGAGGAGCTTTATGAATGAGACAAAGAGGAGGTTGACTGGGTATCAACTAGTAAAACTTTGTAGCTGGTAATGTATATATGTATTGGGTTAATGGTTGTAATCAGGTAGAATAATAAAATTTCTATTTATAGTTTAAAATATCCTTTAATCAAACTGTCATTTATTATTCTATGCATCATGTGACCTGTTATCAACCTATCCTAGAACCCTACGGGCGACAATCGCGAATATGGGTACTGGAGTATTCATATGTCGCGTAGCCTGGGGATGTTGTTACGTACTCGGCTCACCGTATTTTGGGAGCGGGGCGTGACACGCTCCTCCTCCAGCACTGGGTCTAGCTCCAGACGATCAGTAGTTTTGTTTTTGCATTTTGGACTGTACTATATTTTTTACTTTGTACGTATTTGGAGATATTCAGTTTTTCGTTGAGGATATTGAATTTGTACGTGTTTGCAGATATTGATTTGGTTTGTCCAGGATATTATATATTGACATTGTTTGTTACGGATAGTATTTTTTCTTTATATTTTTTGTATATTCTGGAATGTATTGTGCGTGCCGGTGTTGAGTGTTCCACCGAAGGGGTCGGCGAACCCAGGGATTGGATTCTGTATTTTGTGTTTTGTATTCTGTATTTTGGCTCAGGCTCCAGCTCCATTTGCATTCTGGAACCTATTTTTTTATTATATATTTTTACCTTAGCGACGTTATAATTCGTCGCTAAATTTTAGCGACGTTAGTAAATGTCGCTAAAAGCGTCGCTAAATGCTGACGTGGCAACATGTGGCACCATAATTTGATGTCAGCTCGTCGTCGCCAAAACGTCGCAACAGTGTCGCTAAACGGCGACCACACGATAACGTCGCCTTATACGTCGCTAATTAGCGTCAACGATCAAACGTCGCAAATAACGTCGCTAATTAGCGACGCTAATAACGTCGCCAAATAACGTCGCCCTAGCGACATTTTGCGACGTTTTCTCGTTTATCGACACGTTTTTTTTCGTCGTTTCTAAAACGTCGTCCAAAACGTCGCTAAATTCACTTAGCGACGCTTTCATTGAGTTTAACGACGTTTTGTAATGTCGCTAATCTGACAAATTTTTGTAGTGTCTTGATTGCCAACTTTGTTTTTGTACAATACCTCGACGAAATTATAGAAATCGGTATTATTTAAAGACTAAATAACTGGCTCGGGCAAACGGTCGTCACCTTCTTTGACATCCTCCATGAGAATTAGCATTATTTTGAAAGAAGAACGAAAAACTCTTGAATCCTTATTCCTGACAATTTTTTTTCTACAAAAAAATATAAAAATTAGGTTTATGTCAACTGTTCTCCGTCATTTAACACGGATAATGGCCATTTCCCGTGACTTTAATACGAAAAATGATCGTTCTCTGCATTTAACACAGGGAATGGTCATTCTTCGTGATTTTAACAACGGAGAATGGTCATTCTCCGTGATTCTCCGTGATTTTAACACGGAGAATGACCATTCTCATATATTTTAACACTGTGAATGGCCATTGTCCGTGATTTTAACACGGAGAATGATAATTCTCTGTCAATTTAACAAGGAGAATGATAATTCTCCGTAATTTTAACACGGAGAATGGCCATTCGTCGTAATTTTAACACGGGAAATGGCCATTCTCCGTGATTTTAACACGGAGAATGACCATTCTTCTGAATTTTAACACGAAAAATGGTCATTTTCTGTGATTTTAACACGAAGAATGACCATTCTCCTGCATTTTAACACAAAAAATGACCATTCTTCGTCATTTAACACGTAGAATGGCTATTCTCCTGTATTTTAACATGGAGAATGTCAATATTCTCCGTCAATTTAACACGGGGAATGGCCATTCTTCGTGATTTTAACACGAAGAATGACCATTCTCCTGCATTTTAACACGCGATAATGGTCAGAATTGCCATTCTCCTGCATTTTAACACGAGAAATGGTCATTCTCCATCATTTAACATGGAGAATGGCTATTCTCCTGTATTTTAACACGGAGAATGACAATTTTTCGTCAATTTAACAAGGAGAATGACAATTCTCCGTCATTTTAACACGAAAAATGCAATTCTCCTGTATTTTAATATAGAGAATGGTCATTCTCCTGCATTTTAACAGAATCATGAACATAACTTAAAGCTATACCTTCTTTTTGCCCTTCTTTTTGTTTACCAGCCTTTGGATTATGTGCAACTCTCTTAATTTTCTCTGATTCTCCGTCATTTACCTTTGGCTTATGTGCAACTATCTTCATTCTCTTCACATCAGCTCTCTTCTCTAATTGGGGTTCCAGTTGATGCTATTGCTGATAATGATGATGATGATGATGAAGTGGGAACTGATGATGACGACATGGTGTGAAGATTGCGAAAGTAAGGTTTGAAGATTTTGGAGGAGAAAACCTAGATTCGAAAGTGAGCAGCGTATGGAAGAAGAGGACGAATCGAAACATTTTTTTTTGAAGAGTAGGTTTCGTGAGTGTTTTCAATAAATTAGAATGGCAAAAAGGTCATTCTGAACCCTTTTATATATTTTCTGCTATTTCTGGGCACGCGATAAAATGTTATTTTGCGGGGGTTTTTCATAAAACTTTTACGTTTTTTGGACATTTGATAAATTTTCTCTATAATTTATTATAAATATATTTTTTAACCTTTTGGATATGTGTTTAGTTGGATAATATCACGTAGTTAGTTTAAATATAATTTGAATTCTAAATATTTTAATATTTATACAAATTCATGCAATTATGAAGATTTCAGGTTTTAATTTTATTTTAAATTACGTGAGAAAATAACCACGGTTACGAGATTTTTTTTAATTTAAAACGAAATGGCTGATGAAATACACACAGTTTAGACAACTCAATCTTGAGCCGTTTTGAAGCCCCTTATATTAATAGAGATAATTAGTCACGTTCATGTGTGTTGCATGCACCTTAAAAAATTATTAAAATAATATAAATTATAATTTTCTATAAATAATGATATTATATGGGATAGAATTTATTCAGTCAGGAAGAAAGTCTCACATATTAATCAAACTAGTTACTTTCATGTGCGTTGCACGTTAAAAATAAGAAAAAAAATCTATATTATGATTGAAATATAAAAATTTAAATTATGTTAGGGTATTTAAATATAATTTAAATATATTTTAGTTATGATTTATTATAAATATATTTTTAAACTTTTGATATGTTTCTAGTTAGATAATATCATTTAGTTAGCTTAAGTATAATTTAAATTCTAAAATATTTTAGTATTGATATGTGCAGTTAGGAGGATTTTAGGTTTTAATTTTAGTTTAAACTACATGAGAAAATAACTTCGGTTACGGGACTTAATTTTTTTAAACGAAATGGTCGATGAAATACACACAGCTTAGATGGCTCAATCTTGAGCAGTTTTGAAGCCCCTTATATTAGTAGAGATGAGTTAAAAGTGTAATTACAGTTAGGTAATATTAGATAGTTAAACAATTAATTTTTATTTATTTTTTTTATAAATTTTTAATTACAATGACGATACACATTTGGCTTAAGGTTCAGTTTTGGTCGTTTTCAAGACTCTTTATAAAGAGTAAAGATATTGCCTTTATTTGGTGTTTATTTCTTGATAAATATTTTTTTATTAGCAAAGGATAATATTGTAAAAAAATAATTTGAGACGTCTTCACAAACTTTTCTGATTCTATCTCTACTATTATAAAGTGGCTTCAAAACGGTTCAAAATTAAGACGTTTAGGTCGTGTATATCATCAATCATTTAAATAAATTTAAAAAGTAATAATAAATAACTAAATAACTATTTAAATACTCCACTAACTATTTTTTTTAAAATAAACTTTAAGTATTTAACTATCTAATAAAATATATTTACAATTAAATATTCTAACTCAAGTGGTTGATGTAGAAGGTATTTTTCTTGGTTGCTTGAATTCAAATCCTAAATTTCATAACTTTTATAATAAATATTTATAGTTAATTTTTTAACATCTTTTTGCACGTGCATTTGCACGTGCATATTACTAGTAGTAGTATAATGTTTGGTTGTTATCAACAATACATAAACAATAAATATTGTATTTTGTAGCGAAAATTTAGTTACAATTGAATAAGTGTCTAGAAAAGTATTATTACAGCGTAAACATATTCCAACAATTTATCATATATTATGTTACTAGTTTGAAGTGGACTATTAAAAGTATAATCTTTTATTTACAAATTACAGAAAATACTAATATGTCAATGGTTATTCTCTCATTATAGGATTCAAAATGGTAGCCTACCATGTCAATACTGGAGAGGTCATGAATTTGAATTTAAATTTGAATTTAAATCCGAGCTCTCTAGCCTAGTGGTATTAGAGCGGACACCCGGAGGGGCCGGCAAGGTTCGAGCCCCCCAATTGTGTGTGTGAGTGTGATTTCAAAAAAAAAAAAAAAATTTTAAATCTCAACCTAAAATAATAAAATTATATACATAAATATGAGTAAGGATGGAATAGGTCCGGTCATCTAACCCAAATCTAAACCAATGATTGAACGCATTAATTTGATGGCTCATGTCAGATTTGGTCTATTTGTTGACTACACGACATGCTAAGTTGGATTAGCTTAATAAGTTAAAAATGTCAAATCTATTCTATTATATAATAATAAAAATAAAAGGATTCATCGTGAAAATTTTAAAATTCTTACAATATTGTTACTTATCTTATCTATACTATTACATAATAAAAAAACCCTTAGATTAGGCATTACCGTAAAAAATTTAGTTCCCACAATAACCCTTTATTTATGTTTCTTAAATAAAATTTAACATATATAGTTATGTAATTATATGTAAAAAAAATTAAAAATAATGTTGTTTGCTTTTTCAAAAGTATAAAATTAAAAGACTTTAATCTTATAAAGTAGTCACAAATTGAAAATCATTGTTTATTATTTCCAACTAATATTAAATATGTATAACGCACGTGCATATATACTAGTTTAAATAAATCTACTAATATATTTTTAAGAATACAAACAAAAAAACTGAATTGAGTAGGGTTCTTGAACGGGACACCGAGTCAAATGTTGTGTTATCATACATCTTTAAGGACCCGAGTCGTCTATAACTGAGTAAGATAGATTGATACGTTAATATCATTCCATTTGTATAATTGCAATCATTATAGTATCTGAATATGTACAAGTTGTACGATCGTATAGGACCCCAAAATCAGAAGGTTCCAAATAATTTAACATTCGTATATATTACTAATGTAAAATATACATTTTTATATTTAGACTTCTCTATTTTCTAGATACCTGGAACATAAAAAGATGCCATTTTTAGAGCGGTACTAAAAAAACTAAATTTTAGTATTTGTACATTGTATTTACAATGCAAGAAACGACTGAGCTTGTTCCCCAACCAAATTCTTTCTAAGGTCTACTTATTCGGTTGTCTTAACTGTCTCCCTTATCCATGTCATCAGCATATGAAAATTGATGACATTCGTCTTCTCCCAAAATTTTGGTCAACATATTTTTAATCAATCCGACTCATCATTTTCACACATATTCTTCTTTTTTCTTTTATTATATACTAGTCTACATATACGTATGTACGTACTTTGCTCGTATTTTAATTAGAATATCATAAGATCAGCTGTCGTATTTCTGTATTTTCCAGGTAATAACTGCTATTCATGTGTGTGTGTTTTCTTTTTTACAACGCCAAAAGGATCCGAACTTCTTATAAATGGTTTTCGGTAAAAAAAAAAAAATCAAATGAGTAAATCAAAATTTATGAAAGAGAGATGAGAGGAACAATTATTTTGTTAAATAAAACAAAAAAACAGGAAACCTTTAAGCGATAGATGATGAAATAAGGATCAACCATGTGCACTAAAAATAGTTTAGTCAGCACCAGTGTACTAATATAGTGAATACTTAAAAAATCAACACAAGTAAAATGTTAGCCATTAGAGGCTGTTTGGATATTTGAATACTTGTAGCTCTTCGAATGTGTAAAATGTTATTTTTAACGTCTTATAATGCAGTATATTTGTAATGAAAGTGTGAATGTATTATTTTTTAAAAGATATCTGGATATATAATTTTTTGTCCAACGCAAGTAAGGAGCTTCAAATCATTTTCTGTAATGTCCGTAGTTCGCATTACGTATTGGGAATACGTGTACGTATTTCGGGCTCGTATTTTGGTTTGTCATAATTAGTTAGCCTTGGATTTTTTTTTTTGCATGTTGCATTAGCATGGTTCATCATGGGATTGCATTGGCTTGGTTTGGTTCGATTTAGTGGGTTTGGCTTGGTTTGATTTTATGTGGAGGACCACTCCCACCTACCATCACTCCCACCATAAATATCTATCACACACTCTCTCTCTTCCATTATTACTCATTACTCATTTCTTCTTCTCCATATTTACTCTTCCACTACCAAAATACACTCATTTAGCCACGGATTATTAGCGACGGACTTATTCCGTCGGTATTAGCGACGGTTTCGTGGCCGCTCAGCGACTGCTTACCGACTACAATCCTTTGTCATTTTTATTTTAATTTTAGGGGGAGGAAAGGTCGCACATCCGTCGCTAGAGTGTCGGTGTTTAGCGACGGAGTTTTAGTCGTCGCTACACAGTCGATTATTTTGGCGAGAATTGTGTAGAAAATTGGCGGGACATATTTTCGACGCCTTAGCGACGGATGTGCAGTCGACACTTATCCAAAAAGGCGACCGATTGGCGACGATTTTTTACCAGTCGCTCGTCCGTCGCTAAATAAACGTTCCAGACTTTAAATGGAACGGCGGGGAAAACTTTTCGCATTCCTCCCAAATTCACTCTCTCTCCTCTCTCTCTCTCTCTCTCTCTCTCGCCGGTGTCGGCTTCGGTGATCGGCGTCGGTGTCGTCGTCGGCGTCGGCGTCCTCTCCTCTCTCTCTCCCGAAGGTAACCCTCCCTCTCTCTCTCTCTCGGTTATAGGGTCTGGGCGGCGCGATTGGGGCTGGGCCGTCCGTGGCTTGGCGGCTGGGCGGTGGGCTTGGGACGGAGGCGTCGGGGTCTGGGAGGCGGGCTTGGGGCGGGGGCGTCGGCGGCTGGACGGGGGCGTCGGGGTCTGGGAGGCTGGCTTGGGGTTGGGACGTCGGGGGCTGAGCGGCTGGCTTGGGTCGGGGTCTGGGCGGTGGGCTTGGGGCGGGGGCGTCGGGGTCTGGGAGGTGGGTGGGCTTGGGACGGCGGGCTGGGCGGTGGGCTTGGGGTTGGGGCGTCGGGGGCTGGGCGGCTGGCTTGGGTCGGGGGCTGGGCGGCTGGCTTGGGGCGCGGGCGTCGGGGGCTGGGCGGCTGGCTTGGGGCGGGGGCGTCGGGGGCTGGGCGGCTGGCTTGGGTTGGGGGCTGGACGGCTGACTTGGGGCGGCGACGTCGGGGGCTGGGCGACTGGCTTGGGTTGGGGACTGGGCGGCTGGCTTAGGTTGGGGGCTGGACGGCTGGCTTGGGGCGGCGGCGTCGGGGGCTGGGCGGCTGGCTTGGGGCGGGTGCGTCGGGACTATTTACAACCGACGCACACCCATAAGCACTCTTCATATATATATGCAACCGAACTACTGGACGGCGGGCTTGGGGCGACGGGCTTTGGTCGGGGGCGGCGGGTGGCTTTGTTTCTCAAATTCATCTGAGTTTATATATTGGCTAAATAATGTGTTATCCATATTGGGTGTTCCATTAGTTTGGTGGTGTTTGGATTAGTAAATGTGAATATATATGGGGTTTGGATTCATGGTGTATATGTTTACTGTCTCAAGGACAGTACGAGTTCTATCAGTTGTGTGCTTCTGTATAGATGTATATATCTATACATCTAGCTGTGATATACATATGTGTATGTGACAATCTCAGTTAGCGACGGACTAGTTACCGGTTAGCGACGGATATTTCCAGCTCCATTAATTGTATTAATCTACGGTACGACATGGTGACGGATATTCCCTGCAGCCATTCGACTGGCGAGACAGAAACTATGTTGCCGTAGATAAAGTTGCCTGTCCTCCGACCCTTATCCCTCGGCAATGATGATACGACGACCTATCACTATATCTTATATAGTAGTAGATGATGTCTTAGTATTACATTAGTGAGTTCATCTTGATTCTGTTACGTACGTCCTTCAGATATTAGATACGATAAGGTTAACATATACTACATGATATGTATACAGAATATAGATGATTCACACTAATGTATGCTAGAATGAATCTTGGGTTGTGTTCTGAGCCATCCGTTCTCACACTTAAAACACATAGGGATTAGTAGTGTGAGAGCGCCAGAGAGAGTGAGAGCGTCGGAGAGGGGGAGGAGGAGAGAGTAAAATGGTACGACATGGTGAAGTAGTACTGTATTTTGGCTCCAGTTCCAGCTCCATTTGATCTACGGTACGACATGGTGATCAGGACATAGTACCTGCAGCCATTCGACTGGCGAGGCAGAAACTATGTAGCCGTAGATAAAGTTGACTGTCTTCCGACCCTCATCCCTCGGCAATGATGATACGACAACCTATCACTATATCTTATATAGTAGTAGATGATGTCTTAGTATTACATTATGTGAGTTCATCTTGATTCTGTTACGTACGTCCTTCAGATACTAGATACGATAAGAACATATACTACACCATATGTACAGAACATAGATGATTCACACTAATGTATGCTTGAATGAATCTTGGGTTGTCTTCTGAGCCATCCGTTCTCACACTTGGCAAAAAATCAAATTTTTTATACTTTATCGGCTTTCAAAAATGTACTCAAATTACATGATGGTTCCTTTAGTTAGCTTGCTTCTGTTACAATTATATTATTTGTGACTATCGATCTTACCAGATGGCACCCATGACCCGAGGAGCGGCACGTCGTTTGAGGAAAACAGTGAATACTGAGGTGGCTCCTCCTACAGTTAAGGAGGAAGTGGCACCGGTTGCTAGTGAGACCGGGAGTTCTATTCATCCAGCACCGGTAGCTAGTGAGACCGAGAGGACTCTTCATGCAATCCTTGCAATGGACGACAGCTCTTCTCGTGCCAAAAATCTCGCTTTTTCGAGGTGGTTGCGTGAACGTATCACTGAGCGTTTGCGTGAGCAGCGTGGTTCTCATTAGCTATTAGTACTTATTTGTATTGGACTATTTGTATTGGGTTGTTTTTGTATTAGACTATTTGTATTGGACTACATATTGAGTTGTTTTTGTATTAGACTATTTGTACTGTCCTCCGACCCTCATCCCTCGGCAATGATGATACGACAACCAACAAGAGAGAATACTAGATCCATCTCAGTATGACGTATACTCTGATAGATCACAATTACAAGAATGATATCAGTAGTGGGATTGAGTGCTGGAGGAGATATTATCAGAGAATACGTCCTACTCAGATGGGGCTCCCACCGTTACTAATTTTTTCTGACAGCATAGTAGATGTGCTCCGTCAACAGATTCTTGTTCCGAGCCAAAACTTTGTCCCGGAGCTCAAGTGGACATCCTTCGTGTAGAGCTCGAGTGAGAGGTTCCTGACAGCATGGTGGTCTCATTTGTCAAAGTATCCGTGCTCATCCCACATTGGTTGTGGGACGAGCACGGATACTTTGACAAAGGAGACCACCATGCTGTCAGGAACCTCTCACTCGAGCTCTACACGAAGGATGTCCACTTGAGCTCCGGGGCAAAGTTTTGGCTTGGAGTCAGATTCTGTTGACGGAGCACATCCACCATGCTGTCAGAAAAAAATAGTAACGGTGAGAGACCCATCTGAGTAGGACGTATACTCTGATAGTATCCCCTCCATCACTCAATCTCACTACTGATATCATTCTTGTAAAGGTGATCTCTCAGAGTATACGTCCTACTCAGATGGATCTCTCAGAGTATCCTCTCCGGTTGGTTGTGTTCTGAGCCATCAGTTCTCACAGAGGGTCCTAGCAGGGGCTCAGTCGGTTTGCTCCCACCTTGGTGGCAACCGAGTTCGACAAAGTCCAGCGGTTCCAGCAGGGGCTCCACCTCGAGATTTTGTTGGCAGTGGAACAGTTTGAGCATCAGACTTTTGATGCAGTATTGAGGGCAGCTAGGAGGCACGAGTATACCTCCCACAAGATCGTGGATAGGACCGGAGGTCGGAAGCGATCTCACGGCCAGATGAACCAGTCGACAGCACCAGCCCCGGCAGCTAGGGCTTTGACAATTGGAACCCCGAGGCAGGCGGCCTCAGTGACGTCGGACACGTCCCCTCAGCAACAGAAGCAGAAGCAGTCTTCTGCAATGGGTTGCACTCATTGTGGGAAGCCAGGACACGTTGTTTCGGAGTGTCGCAGAGCGCAGAAATTATGTTTAGCTTGTGGGGCACCGGACCACAAGATAGGGTCCTGTCCGAATAGGGCCAGTTCATCATCGGCCCAGACTAGTCCCTCGGTAAGGAGACCAGCACCGGCACCAGTGCAGCAGCAACATCAGTACCAGCCTCCGAGGCCATTGCCGCCTCAGACTCAAGTCTTCCAGCAGCAGAGACCCCAGCAGTATGCCCTGGTCCAAGCTCAGATTCAGAACCGGCAGAGAGGTTCTAGCAGGATGTTTTTCCCTCTTCCTCATACCTTCAATTTCCTTGCTTACATACATTGATTGTTTGATTGATTGCTTAGTATAGCTTGTCATTGCAATCTCTAGCCTCTTGATTAAATTCCGAGGACAAAATTCTTTTAAGGTGGGTAGAGTTGTAATGCCCGCAGTTCGCATTACGTATTGGAAATACGTATACGTATTTCGGGCTCGTATTTTTGGTTTGTCATAATTAGTTAGCCTTGGGGTTTTTTTGCATGTTGCATTAGCATGGTTCATCATGGGATTGCATTGGCTTGGTTTGGTTCGGTTTAGTGGGTTTGGCTTAGTTTGGTTTTATGTGGAGGACCACTCCCATCTACCACCACTCCCACCATAAATATCTATCCCACTCTCTCTCTCTCTTCCATTATTACTCATTACTCATTTCTTCTTCTCCATCTTTACTCTTCACCTACCAGAGAGAGAGTGGAGAGCTTAGGCAAGTGCATCTTGCTTCATGGAGGAAGTTTATTTTTATTGTTCCATTGTCTTCCTCATGTGTTTCTAACCCACTTTAGTACTTGGCATTTTTTATTTCCATGGTCAAATTTTTGTAGATCTAGTTTTGTGGTATTTTCGGTTTCCAGGATTTTGATCCATCAAACTTGCATATTTTGCTAAGTTGATGATCCCATGATTGCAGAGAATTTCGTTTGGTCCAATTTGACCTACGAGAAATTTCTGAGCCGCATGGACATTTTTCAGCACTTGGCCGCATGCAACTGCCAAGTGAGCCGCATATGCATTATTTAAATGCATGTGCTGGCAAACTTGCTTGCATGCTAAATTATTAAGGCATGTGTTCTCTAAAATGCATTAATTAATGCAAGCCTTGCTTGCACGAACATGTACAGTAGCTAGCCGCATATGCCTGCACTATTTGCATGCAATATTTCAACGTGCACCTAATGCATACAGTATTTTATTGCCTATTTTAAAAATGCATGCATTTAATACATTGTTCCAATGCACTTTTCTAATGCATTTTGTTAAAGTAGCCGCATAAGAAAAATTGCATCAGGACCAAAGTTGCATCAGGACCAAAGTTTTCTAATGCATTTGATTTTGTTAATGCATTTTCCTAAGACATTATATTAAAGCATTACTTGAATGCACTTTTCTAATGCATTTTGTTAAGTAGCCGCATAAGAATGCATTTGAATGCATTTAGGCCCTTACTATTTTATGTTTTATGCTTTAATGCTTGGATTAAAGCATTCTGAGAATGTAGCCGCATAAGAATGCATTTGAATGCATTTAATGCATTTAAGTCCTTACTATTTTATATATATTTTTTATGCCCTTCCTTGGAGAAGTCAGCCGCATGCATGTGCATGTGATATACATTAAATATATTAATATATTGTGTATATATTATTTAATGCATATATTAAATGCATTGCCTGTGAGCATGCATGACTAGCCGCATGGCCAAGTCCACTTTTGGCCAATGGCCTTTTATTCCATTACTGACCCTTAGTCATTCAGTAGCCGCATGGCCCTTGGCCATTAAATAATATTATTATGGAATCTAAGGTGAGCCGCATAGGTTCCCTTCTCCCACTATCTAATATTTTGGCCACGTGAACCATTAATTATCACGTGAACCTTTTCTTATTGCATTAATTATGGGGGGTCCCACATAGCTTCTTTTAGTTGACTTGCTTGCTGAAGTGAAAGCTTGCATTTTTGCGGGTCCCACTCTCCTTGTCTTTTCTGATTGCAGAAATATTTCTTGCTGGCATTTAATTTTGGAGCCGCATGGCCGCCCACCCACTCTTGGCCGCATGCACAATTGTATGCTAGCCGCATATGGCTTGCTGGCCTTAAATGTTTTACTGATTTTATTTAAATAATTTTAGAGCCGCATGGGTGGCCTCCCACTCTCTTTGACCGCATATACGTTCTCCCACTTTTGGGCCGCATGGGTCTCACTTTGATTGTTTAAATGTTTTATTTGTCTAAATTGTGGTCAGAATTTCTTTCCACTTCCAACATGAAAGTTGTAGAGTTTCTCTTTGGCTTCAAGAATATATATATTATATATATATTATATTATTATTACACAAGTTTCTTCCCTCCTTGATAAATGACATGACTTGATAGTGACCCGTCGTGGTGCACTCCTGACAAGATAACTTGACTTGACAATTAACTTGACATGATAATTCTTGATAGTGGCCCGACGTGGCGTACTCTTGACATGATAAACCTGACATGATATATTTCTCGAAATGCTGTTGTGGCGGCTAACACGACATGACAAGATTGAATGAACTGGACACCGTGGACGATTGTGCTTGTGCAAATGAACCCGTCTTGTCTTGCATCATGTCTAGGACGGGAATCCCTGAGTACCACGGTCAGGGGCACCCACTGAAATCGACTAAGGCTAATCACTAGAAAAATCCAGTAGTCATGAAGAGATTTCCCAGCTACAGGCAATTCCGTTATCTGGGCGTCCCACTTGGGATCTGTAGCCTGCCGTCGAGTAGGGCACATTTCCAGCACACTATCATGTGTTGCACCCTCTAAGTCACCTAAGGGTACATACGTTTCCTGGACGATGTACCCACTTGAATTCAACTCTAATTGCGTTCGGATAGCCTGGATGGTCTGCAGGGCTTGTGGCTGTGGAATAATCTCGCTGCATCTTGTTAGTAATTAGGCTTGTGATAACCTTAGTTAGTTAAAGTATCAAGCCGTACTTATTGCTTGGCCGTGAAATGTTGGATGGGATTTGCCAGTCTATTCTTGTCTTGACTCTGTACAAGATTGTTACATGTCCTGATTTTTTATATTTATCTTGCCGATAAATTGTGGGAGAAGCCAAGTTCTGTTCAGACGAAGGGTTACAACCCCGGTCCTTGTTTGGTTTACGGATTATAACCTGGCCATCTGAATAGTCCCATGGTTATCTCATCGTATATCAATTGTCATGCTTTTCCTTAATTACTGTCTTCTATTTGTAATTATATTCTTGTGCTAATTGCTGGTTTTAGTTCCTAAGTGAAGCCTCCTTTGTGGCACTTGCTCTTTCTGGGGTCTGACCCAGCTGATTTTGTATGGCCAGATTCTGGAGCAGCACCAGAGGATCTATCGACCTTCCAGTCACATGGTGACCACTAGACGGAATCCTGGCAACGAGTGGGTTTATTTTGGCTCTCCCACTCTATTGTAAAATTATTCTTTTGAGGCGTTTAGCCGTCGAGCCAGTGTTAGCTCGTGTACATTTTTACTTACTGTCTGCCTACGGGCTGTAACATGATTGGCAACCTAGGGTTGATCATGTATGACTAAAACTCTTATTAGTCCTCACATTTTGTAACGACTAGCTTCATGATCAGCTGAATATGTAATGTTTGGGACGCCTTACTATTGTATATTTGGTGATCTTACATCTTGTAACATTTATTTACTTGCTTGTGATTGAGACACTAGGCTTGTTATTGACCCTAAGAGACTGCTGGCTTGTAGATAAACCCTCATATATCTAGACAGTCGTGACCGTATAGTGGAGTGGATCTCATTTCATTATACGTAGCTTGCTATGTCTGCCCCCGCTCTCCAGTATTCTAGTTCTGGGACGTGACATTTTCTTTGGATAACAACATAAAGTAGGCAAAAAATAAAAAATGTAGCGAACATAGCAACTAAGAAAGGAATAAATAAAGTTTCAAAGGATAAAATTGTCGATTTCAGTTGTAATGGACAAATGTATATTTGGATAAATTACTTTCATTAGTAATAGAGTTGTAATCAATTTCTCATATAACTGATGAATATGAATAATAATAATAATAATAATAATAATAATAATAATAATAATAATGATGTTATATCGTAACTACATATAATAAAATTGTAAGATGTATCCAAACACTGAAGTGCCTACTCCAACTATCAATAAGGTCACGCACTCTCGAATCGAGACAGTTACGGATTCTTTCGTAATTTCTATGCTGCTTTGGAGTCTAAATAATAATATTAATAACAATAAGGGTCCAAGTGAATATTTTCCCAAATGTGGGTCCCATCCCTCCACCGCCGGGTCTAAGAGCATCTCCAACTCTATTGTGACTTTGGAAAAAAGTTAGGCCTCGTTTGGTTCGCGGAATGGAAGGGAAAGAAAATCAATTCCTTGTCATTTCCTTTCCTTTGGGAAACATTAATTCCTATTGATTTTCCTTTCCGTTGTTTGGCAATGCCAAGGAATTTGGAAAGGAAAGTGAATACTTCAATGTGGGAAAGTGATTCCTTCCTTGGATGGATGGAATCACTTTTCTCCCTAATTTCCCTTCCATTGGGAATCACTTTCCTTTCCTCCTCAATTCCTTGGGCACCCAAACATAGGAAAGTAATCACTTTCCTTTTCCAACCGGAAGATTCCGCGAACCAAACGAGGCCTTAATGTCACATAGGAATGACAAAATTTTATTCAAAAGTTCTTCTCCAATGCAATTGTCAAGTCAATTGTGAAGCTTATGTGGCAAAAACTAAAGAAGACATTGTGAAGTTGATTGTCTTGTTCTAGACAATGCACTTGACAATGTCTTCTCTTCCATGTTGTCTTAAAAGTTGTCTTGGAAGTTGGAAAAAATATTTTTTATTGTCTTCTCAATACTTTTGCATTGGAGAGAGTTTTTCTATCTCATTGTCTTTTGAGATATAATTTTGCCACATAAACAAGACATTGTCTTGTGGCTCATGCCACATAGGAGCCACCTAAGACTCACAACACTTAACAAGACAATAGGGTTGGAGATGCTCTATGCCGTCGTTTCAAAACGGATATGCTGCTGACGCCATGAGGTATGACGTCACCGGGCCACCTAAGAGTTCCCCCGTTTTGCCGACGCGACCCGTTCCCAACGACGAAGAGTGGTTCCCGCCAACTCTGATGTCGACGCGCTTGCATGGCGGATTATTATTGGTCAAAAAACATATGTTCAGCGACTGCGAACGGTCCGATTGTGATCGGGCGGCTGCGATGGCTTACTTAATTTAGAATGGATCAGGACAACTAATCATTGCTGATCTGTTTTGTTGTGGAAAAGAGGCAACTCAAGGCTTCAAGTCAAGATTCAATGTTCGAGTATTATCAACTTGGAAGTGAAAAAAAATAAAATAAAAATAGAGACTTTAGTATGATCGGCTAAATAAAATAATAGTTCTTAAGGGAGCGTTTGGTTCAAGTTTTTGAAACTTGGAAATGGAAATTGAATTCCTTACCCATGTTTGGTATGTTTAGGATTGGGAATGAGGAGGAGGTTAGCTGGGAAAGCTACTCCGGGATGTGGGAAAGCTATTTCCAAGTCCCCCTTGGGAATAGATTTGCTTACTTAGGAATGACGTTTGACTATTTTGTTTGGACGGTTATACCCTCGCTTTATATTCAAAATTTCAACTCTCATTCCAAACATGTGAATCATCATGAAATTAGTGAAAGGGTATTAAAGTAAAACTAAATAAATTAAGATTCCTATCCATGTGTGAACCAAACATGAAGATAACATTTTTTAAAATTTTGAACTACCTATTCCCAACCTAAACAAACATGGGTATGGGAATGTTGAATTCCTTTCTCATGGGAAAGAAATTGAAAATCTATTCCTAGGAATCCAAAAACTTGATTCAAACGAGCCCTAAGAGATTTTGGCTAAGGATTTGCTTGACAATTATAGGGGTAACGGTTATGAGATATTTTAGAGTACTGTTTACGAGCAGTTACAAGGGATCTGATTTTTGTTTTTTGTTTTTAAGTAGTTATTTTTAAACTAGTCCATGCTTGGCAATTCGCTGACGAGCTGTTCTAAATTTTTTTACACGAATAAAATTAAATAGGAAAGGTTATTAATAGCTATAGTTATATATTTTTGATGATATAAAGAGAATAAAATAACAAAATCTACCGATTTGGAGTGTTTATATAAAGCCACCCAAAATTATATTATACTTGTTTTGGAGAGGGTTTTGATCAAACCAAAACTAGTGTCTCAAAAAATTAACAAGCATGGGTTTTCATAAATGGTCGGTTCAAAAATACTCCAGAACCGATGAAAACACCGTTACTAAGCAGAGCCTACGGCTTCTTGAATTTTTTTAAAATTTATTTATCTTGTGACTATTCATTTAGATTCTCTTACCCTCATATCGCCAATAGTCATTCCTCTATTTGAACCAACAATTTATCCTCTTATGATTATTCTAAAACAAGAACATGTCATTAATTACCTTTCTTTTTCAACCTCCTCTAACTCCAACAACTCCTATTGTGACAAGTTCCACATTTTAAAATACTTGTTAGCTCAATGATTATTTTGAACCCCCTAAGATCTCTGAATCTATTAACGTGTTGTAGGGTCCACCAAAAGCTGATCAACTTTTTAGATCTAGTTTGCTTCGGACAATTTACTAACTCTTTCAGCCAAATAATTTTTTTAAAATATTTTGATTATGATAAATCGATTATTTTTTTGTTAGAAAATCAGTAACGATCATACAATTATTATTTTGTTAATACTTAACGTTAATTAACCTACCTATATAATTATTGACTTGTGTGCCCGAGCTCATTTTGTAGAAACAAGAGCAGTCGTGGACTTATGCAAATGAAAATAATAATAATATCGGACCAAAGCTATGAGAACTCGAGTTACATCTAAAGATAACTTGGATATGGAAGGAATATACAAGAGTCTGGATCAAAAGTCAAAACTCTATCAAAGATGGATTAAATTGAAGAAGCCAAGCTATTTGAAGGATCAAGATACTCAAGTCAATTATGTGTATTTTTTTTATTTTAGAGCAAGGTAAAGGATGTAACTAGTAGTTAACGCACTTTGAAAGAATATAGACTTAGGTATAAACCCTAGATTTGAGCATTACCCTCACTTAGACATTCAAATCTTTTTTTATTCAAACTGTTGATACAGTAGAAACTCTATAAATTAATACTCGATTATTTAATAAACTCTCTAAGATAATATTTTTGGCCGGTCCCGACTCGGGGATAGGGTGCTAAATTAATAATTCGCTAAAATTATAAGATAATACATTTTTGATAATTTCTTCAGACCCCATATAAAATATAAATTAATAATTCCTTATATATAGCATATTACATGAATGATTTATGAAGGTTTCTTGAAAAATGACTCAAGAATTGAAGGTTTCTTGAAAATATTTTTAATGTCCATAAAGTGATACACTGAACACAAGAAGCATAATAAGGTGGGAGATTGAAGGTTTCTTTCAAATTGGGCCCTTCATTTGATATACACATGCATTGTATACAATAATTAAGTGGAAGCTTGAAAGGTGTTTGTAAACTACGTAAGTATTTTACTATAAATTAATAAAATATTAATTAATATATAAATTAATAATTATTAATTTATCGATTAATTAATAACTCTTTTAATTAATAAATTTTGGTGGTCCCTAGTGTATTATTTTATAGAGTTTCTACTGTACTTATTGTTTTTCAAGTTAGCAATATAATGGTGGTATACTGTTAATATATTGTTATACCCAGTTTGCTCGAAATTATTTTTTCAAATAGTCAATTTGTTAGCCATTAGTATATTGCCTCTCCGTCAGCAGCATATTAATTAATTGTTGGTATAGTGACAGTATTTTGCCAATATACTAGTGATATATTGTTATACGTACTAACATTGCAATGAATATATTCCAATTTTTATAAATATAGTTGTTACTATTGCTACAGTATACCGCTTTAACAGCTCTATATTGAGCAATTACTTGTATGTGTTATTTATAAAATAAAAATAAGTTGGAATAGCGACAATTTTAGCAAGTCCAACTGATGGTGTCACTATAATTGACAAAATTAACGACTCAAAATGAAGGTGTCGTTTGTTGCAACGAAATTGCGACGCCTTTTGAGATAAAGTGGACCATACATCGCTAGTCGTTGTTGAACATTGCATAATCGGTGATTTACAGCGACGTCATGTTAATACGTCGCATGATCGACAACGTCTCCTTGACGTCGCTAATATTATAATATAGCTTCATCGAGAATGTCCCTAATTCTCTTTGATCACTCTCCCTTTCATATATTTTTGTCCCCCTTTCAATGTAGATGATACTATTGACTTATTAACATTAAAGCTTTTTTTTAAATATTTAAGAGGTTCAAATTCGACATGATAATACATTTTTTGGCTAAACATCTAGATAATAATTACTCACATATTAGGCCTATGAATAGTTTAACTGTACTTAAAAGTCAGGTAACATATAAAATTTACATTAAAACATTAGTCAATAGGAGTAACATGCTAGTAAGGAAACAAAGGGATCGGAAAACGACTTTTTTTTGTTCAAAGACGATCCAAAAGCATACTAAATATAGTGAATACTTAAAAAATCAACACAATATATATAGCTTTTGTACAAAACTTAGTTTAGAAGATATGATATCCATTAGAGGCTGATTGGATGTTTGAATACTTGTAGCTCTTCGAAGGTATAAAATATTATTTTTAAATTGAACATGGTATAATCCAGTGTATTTGTAATGAAAGTGTGAATGTGTTACTTTTTAAAACATATTTGGATATATAATTTTTTGTCCCATGTAAGTGAGGAGTATCAAATTACTTTTTTTTATGACAACATAAAAGTGTATGTGAGAATTAAAAAAAAAACATAGCAACTAAAAAAAAATGAAGAAATGAAGTTGCAATGGATAAAACTATTGATTTCAATTGCAATGGATAAAATTGTATATTTGGATAAGAGTGTCACTTGCAGTGGAGCCACAATCAATCTTTCATACAATTGAGAAATGAAGACATAATAATTTTAGTTGCAATGGAATGTCATATCACAACCACTTGTAATAAAATTGTATGAGAAATCCAAACATTGAAAGTAGCTATTCCAGCGATCAGTTGTAAAAAAATTAACAGTTTTAAGTCATTTTCATTGTACTCTCACATTCAAACAGACACGCGAAAATCTTTTCTATGCTGCTTTGGGGTCTAAATAGTAATATAATAATAATAATTGGGCGTTTGGTATGCAAAATACTATATAGCCAGAAATTCTATATTTTAGGAATCAAATTCCAAGTAATTAAATTTTCTGAAAAATTATATTTTCATGTTTGATGAATATATAAATATTCTCGGGAAAAAAAAAATAAAAAATGACTAAAAAATCTAAAAAATGAAAAAAAAAAACGAAAAAAAGAAGAAAAAAACGTCAAAAATGGAAAGGAAAAAAGAAGAAGTAAAAAACGTCAAAAAGATAACAAAAAAAAAATACAAAAAAGGAAGAAAAAATTTGACCAAATACAAAAAAAGACAAAAAAAGCCAAAAAAAAACCAAAACGACGAAAAATTGAAAAAGACAAAAAACAAAAAAACAACGAAAAGCGATAAGAAATGACAAAAAACCAAAACAAGTAAAGCGACAAAAAGCAACAAAATAACAGAAAACAACAAAAAACGATAAAAAAGACCAAAAAATGTCAAAATAGAAATTGACAAAAATGACAAAAAAAAAAGACGACAAAAAATGACACAAGACGATAAAAAGGACAAAAAAGGAATAAAAATACTAAAAAACGACAAAAAGACAAAAAAAACAACAAAAAAGACAAAAAGGAGAAAAAAGAGAAGAAGAAAAACGGCAAAAGCGACAAAAAAACGTCAAAAAACTACTAAAGAATGACCAAAATGACAAAAAGAATAAAAATGAACAAAAACCGAGAAAAAACGACAAGAAAGAGACAAAAAGAGACGAAAAACTACGAAAAACTAAAAAGACAAAAATACTAAAAATGACACAAATCGGTAAAAAGCATAAAAAAGAAAATAAAAAGACAAACATGACAAAAAGCAACAAAAAAAAGACAAAAACGACAAAAGCAACAAAAATGAAAAAAAAAGAAAGATAAAATTACTACAAAACGACAAAGTGGGTAAACAAAAAAGACTAAAAAACAACCAAAACAAAAAACAAAAAACAAAAAGGGGATACAAATGACAAAAATGACAAAAAAAAGAAAAAAAAAATGACAAAAATGAAAAAAAAAAAGAAAGACAAAAAACGAAAAAAAGTTAAAAATGATCAAAAATAGAAAAAAGTTTAAACAATTTTTTTTTGTCTGGACAAAAAAAAACACACCTATTCTTAAGGAATAGAATTATTTATCTAAATATTTTTAATTTACGAAAATAAATTTTTATAGTCCAAACAAACATTGTAATTGATTTTCATCCTAAATTTTTTCAGAAATAAAAAAATATTGCATACTGAACGCCCGCTAAGGGTCCGATTGAATATTTTCCCAAATGTGGGTCCCATCCCTCCACCGCCTGATGTAAGCCGTCGTTTCAAAACCGGATATGGTGCTGACGCCACGAGGTATGACGTCACCGGGCCACCTAAGAGTCCCTCCATTTGCCGACGCGACCCGTTCCCAGTGGTTCCTGCCAACTCCGATGGCGACGCGCTTACGCGGCGGATTATTAATGGTCGAGAAAACATAAGTTCAGCGACTGCTAACTGTCCGATTGTGATCGGGCGGCTGCGATCGCGTACTTTATTTTACTGGAATGGATTACGACAACTAATCATTGCTGATCTGTTTTCGTTGTGGAAAAGAGGCCATTCAAGACTTCCAAGTCAAGAATCAATGTTTGAGTATTATCAACTGGGAAGTGAAAAATTATATTAGGAGATGGCTTTTGATTATTTATCATTAAAAGTTTGATTTTGGAATTCTTAGAATGTCTATGTTTATCTACATTTAATATCCGTTTAACATGGATCCTAAGGAATCTACAAAAAAAATAGTAGGAAGAATGGAAAATTTAGTATGGCCTGTTAAATAAAAATAATATTTCTCAAGAGAGTTGGTTAAGACTTGTTGAATATTTTTTAGATTTATTTATCTTGTGAGTATTCATTTAGATTAGGACTGCAAACGAGCCGAGCCGAGCCGAGCCGAGCCGAGCCATGTTTTTGTAAACTTGAGCTTGGCTTGACTAGAATTATTTGAGCTCGAGCTCAATAAGTTTTTTTTTTGAACTTGAGCTTGGCTCGAGCTTGTTTATATTAAGATTGAGTTTGGATTGGTTTGAGCTCGAACTTGGCTTGATAAGGAAGCTTGATTCAAGCTTGATAAACAAGCTCGATAAGCTTGAAATCAAGCTTGTCGCTCAACTTTATTTCAATTTTGCTAAGCTTGATTTCAAGCTAGTTAGGTTTAATTCAAATATCTGAAATATTAACAATTTATTTACAAAAATTTAATTAAAAAAGGTTCCTTAATATCACTTGTTAAGATATAAATATATAATACATACAACCATATTGTTATATATATAAAAATAAAGCTTGAACTCAGCTTGTTTACTAAACGAACCGAGCTCAAACGAGCTTTTATCGAGCCGAGCTTCGAGCAGCTCGCGAACGGCTAGGCTCATTTGCAACCCTAATTTGGATCCTCTTACCCTCACATCCCTAATAGTCATTCCTCTATTTGAACCAACAATTTCTCCTCTTATAATTATTGGCACATCATTAGCTTTCCTTTTCAACCTCCTCTAACTCCAACAACTCTTATTACGACAACTTTTTTCATTTTTAAAAGTACTTCTTAGCCTCATGATTATTTTGAACCCCTACGATCTCAGAATTTGTTAACGAGTTGCAGGGTCCACCAAAAGCTAATCAATTTTTCTGGTCTAGTTTGCTTCGGAAAGTTTATTAACTTTGTCAGGCAAATTTTTTAATACTTTGATTATGATAAATTGATTATTTTTTGTTATAAAACCACTAATGATCATACAATTACTGTTTTATTAATACTTAACCTTAATTAACCTAGCTATATATATTGCCTTGTGTGCCCAAAGCTCATTTTGTAGAAACAAGTCATGAAATTATGTCAATGAAAAAACAATATCGGACCAAAGCTATAAGAACTCAAATTGCATCTAAAGATAACTTGGTATGGAGAGCTATGAATATACAAGAGCCCAGGTCAAAAGTCAAAGCTCTATAAAAGGATTAAATCAAAGAAGCCAAGCTATTTAAAGGATCAAGATACTCAAGTCAATTGTGTATATCTTTTTTTTTTTTTTTTTAGAGCAAAGGTAAAGGATGTAACTCAAGTACGTAAGGCACTTTGAAATCTCTAATCTAAACTTAGGTATAAATCCTAGATTTGAGCATTGCCCTAACTTAGACATTCGAATCTTTTTCTATTAAAACTGTTGATACTTGTTGTTTTTGTTAGCAATATAATGGTAGTATACCGCTAGTATACTGTTATACCCAGTTTGCTCGAAATTATTTTTCAGATAGTTAATTTGTTAGTATATTGCCTCTCTGTTAGCAGTATGTTGTTGGTATACTGACAGTATTTTGCTAGTATACTAGCGATATATTGTTATACACGTACTAACATTCAATGATTATATTCCAACGGTTAGAAATATAATCGTTACTATTGCAACAATCACTACTAAAATCTGCTCATATAGCGACGTATATTAGCGACGGATGTTTGTGGCGTCGCCAAACATTGAATATAGCGACGCCACGAAGGAAACGTCGTAAAACGTCGCTGACTAGCGACGTTCTGCGACAGAAGACTAAAACGTCGCTGAATAGCGACGTTTTGTGACGTAACTTACTTAACGTCGCCATTTTGGCGACGTTTAGCGACGGCTAATAAGGACGTCGCTAACTCTTTTATAATTAGGGCAGAGAGTTCAGTCGAACGAAAATTTTCGAACGAAAATTTTTTTCCCCCCTCGACCCGATTTCCTCCTCCGGCGAATCCCTCCCCCCCCCCCCCCCCGACGACTCCACCGTCCCCCCCTCCCCCCCGACGAGTCCCCTCCTCTCCCCGACGACTTCCCCCCTTCTCCACCGGCGAATCCCTCCCCGACGACTTCCCCCCTTCTCCACCGGCGAATCCCTCTCCCCGACGACCCCCCCTCCCGTCGAGCTCCTCCTCCTCGAGCTCAGGTAAACCCTAAGCTCCCCCTCCTCCTCCTCCTCCTCCTCCTCTCCCACGGACACACACACACACGGACACACACACGAACACACACACGGACACACGTACACACACAGACACCGTACACACACAGACACATGGTTTTGTTAGATAGATCTGAGTTTTGTTCAGTCTTTAAGCCTTTTTAATGCATTTGTTTAGTTCCTCCTTGATCATTCATGTAAACCTTCATAGATGACCACTTCCCCTGTGTGCAGCTGCATACATACATCCCCATTTTGTGTTGCACTCTCTATTTTGTGCTGCTTTGCCTTGGCTTGGGCTTTGCTTAGCATCTACAACCCCCCTTGCAGCAGCAAGCAGGCAGCAGAAGAGTAGCAGCAACCAGTAGCAGTAGGCATGACCATTTCAAAGGTTGGGTTCATATCCTCCATCAGTCCATTTTACCCATGTATCAGCCCACATCATTATGTACTGTCCTGCACTTTATTTGCCCATGAATTCCTTCACTGCATACATTTTCTTCTGCCCAGTGTATCTCAGCCAGCCTTGAATACCCCCACCTTGGTCCTAGTACCTCCCTTGGTCCAACTGCAGCAGTTGTAATATGTTGGGTGCCTATGTGGTCTGCATTAGAAATATACTGTGGTCTATGAGTTGAGGGTTAAAGTTAAGGTAATACTCCATGGGTGACCCTATAATCTATAGTATACATATGTATTGGGTTGTTGTTCTTGAGCTAATGTATGGGTAGATATTTAGGACTAAGAGTTTTCAGACTACATAGATGTGAGAGTTATATTGCATAATATGTTATCTATATGTTATTGGATATATAGGCTATTATGGTTACATGAGGATGTGAGTTATAGGTTAGAGGTTGAATTGGGGCTGAGTTAGCCTTGAAGTCATGGGTTGAGAGTTGAGAGGTTGGAGTATGGAGTTAGGAGTGAATGTGAGGGATAAGTTTATATGTAAGGTATGAATTATATTATATATATGATGTTTTGAATACATGTGATTGGTAGTCCAAGTTATTATAGGATTTTGGTTTATAGCTTGTATTAGGCTCTTGTATATATAGTTTACCCAATTAGGATTGTTTCTAGGGTAACATATAAGGCTATGTTGGTTAGGCCTAATTAGACTTTAGTTGACTAGCCCAAGACCTAGAATGCCTTGGTATTGAACCTAATAGGCTATGTTTGACCAATAGTTGACTTTAGTCTAGATGAGGCTAACCTAGACTAGTTGACCTTGTTTGACCAAACTAGACTAAGGTTGACCTAGTTTGACTGTTAGAGTTGACTAGAGTTGACCAAGTTTGACTTTGACCTAGATTGACCTAGAAATCA